>VBSM01002035.1:3471419-3483109 GCA_008086735.1 Cheirogaleus medius | reverse complement strand
GGGGGAGGGGGGCGGGGCTTGCAGCATTAGAATTGCCCTGGTGATGCTGCTAGGGTAGAGAATACGGATGGGCAAATACATACAAACTTATCAAATCTGAGCGTGAGCACGTATGATCCTGTTTAAAGCGTTTAAAAATGTAAAGGTAATACAAAGATGTTTAAAGTGTTGTCTAAGCGAGTCACTTTTTTCCCTAAGTAAATTGTGTAAAACCAGTGAGAAGAGCACGCCAGCCCTGCTGCGGGTCCTCGTTTCCCGTTCATGTCCCTGTCAGTAATCTCCTCCCGTGGCCCGGGGTGGCAAATAGAAAGATAATTAGCATTAGGCTGTGGGAGAAGCTTCCACAGTGACAGAGGCTTATTCGTTGTTAGGTATGATTACAATGCAATGGGAACTCGGGAGGATTCAAATTAAAACAAGACCACAGCTTGTCGGTGGTTTCGTTTTTTGTTCATGTGACTCTTTATTTAGGCAGTAGCTGCTTGTGTATTTCTTATATGACTTTGGCTCTAATAACAGTAGCAACATTCTAATTATTAGAGGCCTCTAAATCAACTTTGATTGCAACATAGACAAGAGAAATCTATTAGAAACCTCGAGCTCTGTGGAAACTTGAGGTTGGACGCGTTAGACTGCAGGGCAAGTCCATTAGCCCTCTGGGCAGCCCTTTCCTCTTCGTGATGGTCTCTTTCTTGAGGATGCGGAATGGCCCGTGGCTGTGCATTTCTGACATGACTGTGTGGATTTGCCTGTGTCTGTGCATGAGAACTCAATTAGAGAAGCTTCGTTCTGAACCCTCAACTCATTAATGTACTCTCTCATATGCTTCTGTACTTAGCACTGACCAAAAGGAGTGAGGGAAACCCATTAAACCACATGACAGTTTATTTCCCTTCATTCCCGTCTGATCAGAAGCTGTAGTTAAATTTTTTCATCCCCAAATTACTTCATTTAACACATCTGCTGAAATGTTGTACTGCCTGGGCTTGTAACAAAGCAAACTTTGTTTATAAACAGGAAACTCTTTTCCGATTTATGAGACCATTTTATAGATACTTCAGGTTCCATTTCATTTCTTAAACAATGTGAGAAAGAAATTCTAAAGTACATTTTTGCCATCCATTTATTTATTTGTGTCTTTCCTCTGAGGGGTGAATATCATCCTTTAGAGGAAAGTAAAATGTGGGAATGAGGTCTCCATGGGGAGCCTGCGGGACCAACTGTGACTGCCGTAAAGTCACTTGCCCTAGTTTCTCAGTTGCAGGCTGCTGTCCCCAGCCCGACATTTCCCTTGTTCTTTGCCTTTCTGGCCTCTACCAGAGGATGCGGCCAACCTCCTCCAACAGAGCCTCTGGGAAGAGCAGCCCTGAGTCCCGCGGGCAGAGATGAGAGGTGGTGCCTGCCCCGCTGGGCGCAAGAACATGGAGTGGGGACAGGCAGGGTGGGGAGAGTGGCTCACATCTGCCACTTGTGTGTGTGTTCATCTGTCCTGTGCCAGACACTGCTACAGACTGGTGACTTTACGCCTGGGGATCTCTGATGACAAAGTTGTTGGGAGAGAAGAGAAAGAACAAGGGGTTCAAGAGGTGGGGTTATTTCAAAATTCCCCCTTTCCCTCTCAGTTGTAGGCTATAAAGAATTTACAGTAGAGGCAAAGAGTATGCTTGATGAGGATGACTTAGGCACTGTGTCTTTTTGAAATCAAAGTTGTTATGATACAGTCATAGTGATGGTTCTAGTATCAGTGTTTCTCTTTTTCCGCTGCTGTTCTTGTTTCCATGGTGTAGGTAAACATTCACGTGTGGGGCTATGGTTGATAAAGCCATGCTTTGTCTTCATCGTGCTTCAAGTGACGTTCCCACTATAGCTCCTCCAAAGAGCTCAGTTACCCAACAAAATCACGGTCTCCAATCATGTACTTTTTCTGAACCGAGTTTAGTCCTTTTGTTACCATCTGTAACCGTTATCTATTGCCACAAAAACCGTTATCTAGTGCAAAACATAATAATATAATAAACCACCCTAAAACTCTGTAGCATGCATTTATTGATCATGTGATTACAGGTCATCTGGGTTCAGCTGATCTAGGCTAGGCTCAGCAGGCTCCGTTCTTCAGAGCCAGTGGCCTAGTCAGGGCAAGATCTTCTCAAGGCAGTGGCAGACGCACAAAAGACCAAACCCAACCATGCGAGTACATTCCAGGCCTCTGCTGGTGCTGTATTCACTAACATCCCATTGGCCAAATCAAGTCACAAGGTTAAGTCCCAAATCAAGGCGATGGGAAGTATCTCTCTACCCACCCTGAAGTGAAAACAAGTCACTTGGACAACCCCAAGTGAATATTTGTTTAATAATAATATAAACTATCATACCATCATAGGGCCTGGGTATGTAAGGTAAATCTCGTATCAGTCTACGTGTTCTTCTCTTATTGTTTATACAGAAACGTACACAGCATGAGTCTTAACACTTGAGGGTGTAACCACAGTGCTTGGCGGAGAGTTAAGAACTCACACGGTGGAGAACGTTGTAGCCTCTTAATCAAGAGGGAATCCCAGTTACATCCCTGGCCTGGGACGCTCCCAGCAGCGGGACGGCACAACAGCTGGGTTTCCGTTTGGAAATTTGAGGAGGCTGGTTCTGTACTCAGCTTAGGAATCATTGTCTTACCCCTGTCCCCAGTTGTACTGTTTGTACATATGTCTGTCTCCTCTGCTGGGCTCTAATTTCCTTCAAGAGGAGACGCTTGCTCCATTGTCCCCTGTATGCCCACACCAACCCCATCCATCTCCGCAAGAGATCCTCAGAGAATGTATGCAAAATGGCAGAAACTTCAGCTTAGCACTGAGAGTCGTCACTAGTATGAACCTGGACTTATTTTCATATCATTTTAATCATAGCATGTCAGAGATGCAAGAACCTTTCGAGATCATCTGTTAATAGTTCAGCACCATCCAGAACTTTCTGCAGTGATGACAGTGTTCTTTATCTGTGCTATCCAATACCGTAGCCACTGGCCATCGATGGCTGTTGAGCATTCCAAACATGTCTAGTGCTGTTGAGGAACTGGATTTTAACTTTATTTAATTTTCATTAATTTAGACTTAAATAGCCTGTAACTACTATGAATACATTAGGTGGTAGCTTGTAGCTACTATATTAGGCAGTCCTGATCTACTTAATCCCCTTTTGGCCCAGAGTAGACATCAGTAGATCATGTCTTGAATGAATGAATGAGAAAGAAAGAAATGACCCCCATCCAAGGTCATGCAAGCAACTCACAGAAAAGCCAGAATAAGACCCTGGGGCCTTGGACAGGCTTGCCTGGGCACTTCCCTCCGCCTCCCCTCCTTCACCTCCTAGAGGCCTGTATTTGCATTGGTTTGACCTTAATTTTGTACTTGTAACCTTCTAACAATATATGAACACCTCACAGTCAAATAGGTTGGAGAAAAAAACTGTAAAAATAAAACTATTTTTCTGTCTTTAGTAATTTGAAGAGTGAGCATTAAAAACCCAATCAAACATCAAATAATTTTTACACAGTAGAAATAATATATACTTTCCATCCAAATTAAAACACATGCTCCTAGCAATTTAATTATGCAAATGTTATATAAGCAGCAGTGGAAACAGTGTTAAAGGGGAAGAATGAAGATTGATAAGCTAAAATTTCTGGCGACATTTTCCTTTTTAATTCCCTCTTTTGGTTAACATTATGCTGATTTTCATGCACTGCTTAGGTGGGTACTTTGTGTCTTTGTAATAAGAGCCTCTGCAAATTTATGCAAATAATATTAATCACTGTTGAGAAAAACAGCAGCCACGGCCATCCCTACTGCCCACAAGTGTTAGGCAACAGTAATAGATGAGTATTGAGCTGTGCATGCGATTAAATACACTGGTAAGCAAAGCTGCTGTGTTCAGGAAAGGTTGTTTTTCCTCTAGCTACACAGAAAATTCTAAATTCTGAAATATAATTCCCACCTTTGCTGAGAGGGTGGCTCAAAGCAAAAACTTGAAGAGTGGGTAGAGATTGTCTTGCCCCTCCCTCATCAGAGGAGCCCCATTCCACCTGGCCCTTACCGGGAGGACCTCTGTCTTAGGGTGGGCCCTTCCAAAGCAGACTCTGAGATGAGGAAGTGCTCCCAGGAGAAACCTGTCAGGGAGTGGGGGAAGCAGGACAGTGAAGGAGAGGAAGCTGGCAGCGTGGGACCTCACAGAGTCCTGTGGAGGGTGGCTTCATCCTGATTCCATAGTGGGCACTGGATTTATCTTTAGAATGTGTCCCCACTCGAGGCCAGAGACTGGGCTTTCATGTGTGGCACTCAAATCAGACATTGGCAAGGGCCACTGTAGGATGGAAATACCCGGGCACTGGCAGCTCTCTGGAAGTGCAGGCAGAGTGGCTGCTGGCAGGCCGAGAGCATCCTCTGCCGAGAGCTGCTGTTGCAGGCCTCTGGACGGGGATGAAAACCAGAGAAGAGACCCAAGGGGATTGGGGAGAGCCCTGGCAGTGTCCATCAGAACCTCACCCTGGCACCTGCCCACTGCTGGCATGCTCCACCTTGCTGCTTGAGGTAGCTAATTTACGTGCCAACCTGACTGGGCTAAGGGATGCCCAGATAGCTGGTTAAACGTTATTTCTGGGTGTGTCTAGAAGGGTGTTTCTGAAAGAGATTAGCACTAAATTAATGCTAATGGTAGACTGAGGATAGCGGATGGCCCGCCCCAGGGCGGATGGGTGTCACCAATCTATTGAGGGCCTGAACAGAACAAAAAGGTAGAAGATGGGACAATTCATTCTTTTTACCTGATTGCTTGGGCTGGGATATCAGTCTTCTGCCCTCAGCATTCCTGGTTCTCAGGCCTTCAGCCTCTTACTGGAATCTGTACTACCTGCTCTCTGGCTCTCAGGCCTTCAGACTACACCACCAGCTTTCCTGGGTCTCCAGGTCACAGGTAACAGATCACGGGTTTTCTGAACTTCCATAATTGCATGAGCCAATATCTCACAATAACTCACTTTATATGCACACACACATATGTAAATAAATACAGATACACACACACATATACAGACACATTATCCTATGAGTTCTGTTTTGGTGGGGAACCCTGACTAATATACTGCTCTACCCTCCAAAGCACACTGGATTTTGTCCCCGGAGTCCTACTGGGGACTGGAGAGCTTCCTGGTAAATTATGTCCAGGCAAATGGTAATTTTTTAATAAAGGCTTTTATTCTATCAGCTCACATTAGGATTTTAAGAGCAGTCCTCAGAGTTTTAAAGCAGAGGGGTGAGCAGTGGAGGAAATTTGTAGAAAGGCAAGTGGAGAAGGTGATCAGATGAAGAGAACTACTCACAGGGAAGACTAGCTGATAAGGAACACGCATAATTCAGAAATTAATGTTTGCATTTCTCCAGCGTCTTAGAATTCCTTTCTAAAGTCTGGGAATGCTGTAGTGATTCTTCCCTTTTCACAGTCAGATCGTTCAGGGCTTGGTTATGCAGCACTGATAATTTCCAGGGGCCCACGGCGCTGTCACAGTTGGGGGAGGGGAAGCTGGAATTCCAGGTGCCAGGCACCCTTGTGTCAAAGCACCCCAATCCTATTGGAGAAAAATTGGAGCTGCACTTTCTCTCTTCTTATTTACTTCCTCCCTTTCAAAGGTGTCCCTCTGAAGGCTCTCTCTGCAAAGCAGAAAGGCTATTTTGAAGGTGAACATAAAAGCTTTCTTGGCAAAGAAATTACTTTGTTCCATTTGAGAAACCTCTCTGCTTTTGAGAGAAGAGAGGGTATGAGGCTATGAGAACTTGATTAACTCTCATTATCTTTCCCTCTGGCTTTCAGAGATGAGGCTAGGCAGAAAGGTCCTCAGTGTCCGTCTGTCCCGTGGACACCAGCCTACGCCCTAATCTCAGCACTTCAAGGGCTGCCATATCCAGAGATGCCTGAGATTTGGGGATTCCTATTAGGATGGGGAAGCAGGAGGGCTGAACTCAGGGCCCATGCAGTGGGAAAGGAATCACATTTGGGTTTACTGTCTGGCATTGAAGCTGGTTCTGCTACTAAATGGCTGTGAAAATTCTGTCTTATGTAATGAGGAGGATAGTACCATAGCACATTGTGCAAAGGGTACATCATAAACTGTAAAGTACTGTGTAATTTTAGTTGGTAGTGAATTCTGGGTGTGCATGTATGTGCCTGCATTTGTGTGCATGTGTGCATGCGTGCATGTTTTTTCCTTTCTTAGCACATGCAGTTGGTGTTGAGCACATGCCCTCAGGTACCTGTCCTTCCCTCCCTGCACCTCTTAGAATAGAGGAGGTAAGGAGTCCCCTTTCTCCCCTAGGTCCTTCCCGACAGCAACGAGAACAGAGGGACAACTCTTACTCCTGCACTTCTCCCTACCCCCACCTCATACAAGGAATCTGTCAAAACAATGTCAATTTAAATTTACCAAAATAGTCAAAATTCTTATTTTTATATAAATATAATAAATATGTACTGTAAAATAGTACTTTGCGTCCCAGAAATATAAAATTCAAAATAAAATGTAATCATTATGATTGGAAGATCACAGGATTTTGAGTAATAGGATAGGATTTTGAGTAATAGTAATAGGATTTTGAGTACTAGTAATTTGAAACCTGAATTTGCTATTGGTTTATTGTGTGTCATGCATTATCTCTGAGCCTCAGTTTCCCCATCTGGGAAATGGGGCTAAGCCCAAATAGAAGGATTATTGTGACACTCCCAGCAAGATGACATTTGAGAAAACATCGTGACCTGTACAGTACTTCTCATACTGAGTTACTATCATCAGCATTCCCAGTAGAGTGATGTAGAGCTGCAGTGTAGCCCCCTGGTTTTACAGATGAGGAAGCTGGGCTCCAGATTGGTTAGACTCCCTGATGTTACTGAGAATGGGCTGTAACAGCTTCCTGTCCAGTGCATCCCACGTGCTCCAGACAGATGGCAGACGTTGGCATGGCCTGCCAGTCTCCCAGGCTGCCCAGGAGGCCCAGTCCTGCCCAGTACCATCCAGTCTCAGGCTCTGTAGGTACAAATGCTAGAGACCTTCCTGAGGGAGTTAGTGGCATGGCTGAAGGGACAGACTATGAGCATTTGTAAAGGAGGGTGGGCATGGACTTGGGGGTAACATAGTAGTTGTAGATGTTGTTTCTCCTCTGGTGCCTTTGAATCAGCCCTATGCCTGCCTGTACCAGCAAGTTCTCGCCTTAAATCTTAAATGCATCGCCTCCTCCCGAGAGTTGGTGAGAAGCGGACTTCTGTGCTTGTTCAGACGAAGTGACACAGAAGTCCATAGGGCAGGCATTTGTCATACTTCTTCTTCCCTAAGCTGGACCCCAGTAACATTGGAGAATATTATTTTCAGATACATTTTCTTATATGTTTTAAACTTACCATGTAGGACCCTTTATTGCATATTATTTTCCTAGAGCTCTTGCTGACTGTTTCCTTTGTACAGAAAGTGTTTTCCTCCAGAGATAGTTTTGCTGTCACGGTGGACTTCTTGGTAATGGGACTGGTGTCCTATTGGGAGTGCCCAGGCTGGACCTCAGCATATTGCAGGTGATGATGAGCAGAATCCTCCCACTCGCCCTCCCAGCCTGGCCTGGTCCCCAGGGGGAGCTGAGTAAGCTTAGGTTGAGGACGGGATTAAACCATAGTTCTTCATGGCCAAGACTGTATATGCATTCAGCTGCCGTAGCTTGTTCCTTCCTCCGTCCCTCCCTCCCTCCCTCCCTCTGCATATCTCTGTATCTATCGGAAAGCCTTGTTCTAGAACAGGTTTTAAATGGCTTGTGGCACAATTTTTCCTGTTTTCAGGTTAAATATCTTTTTTAAAAGCATATGAGCATTTTTTTATTTGGGTTTCCTCATGTTGATGTGTTTCTTTCCATTTTTACCTATTCCCTTAGAGGTGTGGGGTGGACGCTTTTAAATATATAAAATAAGAAATAATTTGGGATGAGAATTTTGGTGATATTCGAAGATCAAATACATCCATTCTGTCCTTACGCTGCTGATATCCAACTCCCTTAAAGTCCTTATGGTTCCAGGACACACCTGTTTTGTAATTACCAATTTCCACGGGGTAAGTTATGCCCAGTATTCTTTTTTTTTTTTTCTTCTCATTTTCTTGCACAGTATTCTTTAACAAAATAGCTGCCTGCTTATGCACAGCACAGGCCTTAATTTTCTTGTATCTTGTGTCATTAGTGGTTGTGACTTTTTTGCAAGGGGAAAAAGTCTTTAATTTTATCCATTTCTTCACTTTTTACTGTTTCCAAGAAACATTAGCTACCATCAAGATATATTTTAATAATTTCCAACCCCATTAAACTTGATAATATGAAGATGGAGATATTCTCACCTAGATAATTAGGGATGTATTAAATCAATGAAAATAGAGATTAATAAGGATTCAAGCCACTGATGTTTTCTGTCATCAATCTTTAAATCCTGGGCCATGAAATGTGATTCTTTACAAGGTCCAGATCATCTTTACCACGAAGCTAACCAGCATTAAACGACTTGTGCTTTAGTTCCTAACTTAAGCTATTGTAAAGCTTCACTCTTAATGAGTATACTTAATACTATTGTTTCGTGACTCAATTATCCATTCTACTTGCCTTGCCAAGGACACTTATAAAGAAGGGACTGTATACTATTGTTAAAAATACCATTTAAAAAAAATCAGCGTAGAATGTTCAAAGTTTTTGTGTAAATAGCAGCTTACCTTGGTTGACCTTTCTCTTTCTCACTCTCAACTCTATAAGTTTTTATCCTGCCTTAATTCTCCATCGCCAGCAAGCAGGCCACCCGTTTTGGTGGTCCCTTCCCCTCTAGCCAAGACATTCCGGGCAGCTTCTTCCGTGTCTTTTTGTCTGAGTCTTATTTATCTCTACTCCTTCAAAGGATGAATTAAAACAGAACTTACTTAAACATGAAACTTTTTTTTTTCACTCTTTGTAGTTAATTCTTTTCCACAAATGTTCAAATATGTTTTCATGTATTAATATACACATCTCAGATATCTTTCTTTAGGCAGTACACTTCAAAGACCCAGGACTCTTTTTATTGGTTTGTAGCCTCACAAGGGGACTTCCTGCTGCCCCACTTGGACAGCCCTGGAAGTGGGGGGCGGTCACAGCAGCTGGCAGAGAGGAGCACCTGCAGAGCCCATGGAGTGTCACTTCCCATGGCTCACTTTTCATATGTATTTGTGGACTTGCTTGAAAGTGGGTGCACCAATGTTTCTCCCATAGCCTAAATAGAAAAATAATCATTAGAAAAATCCTCCAGAGTCATCATAGAGGTCAAAAAATTTAGAGCTGGTAGGAGCCTAGGATATCAGATGAGACACCCTGTCTTTGTGGCCCTGGTTTGGGATTCCCCCCAAGGTGACAGGGAGAAACAAAGAACCCAAATGGCTAATAGAGCCTTAAGAGACTCACAGGCCTCCAGGGGAGAGTAGATGAGGCAGCCTCCCAACCCAGTTCACAGAAATAATTTTAACAAAGGTTTCTATAGGTTAAACCCTCTTCAGTTTGCGGCCCCTTTCACAAATCCTCCCTGTTCAGCCCTCTTTCCATCACCATAGCAACCATATCTCATAATAAACAATTGGGGGAAAAGCCGTTGTGCAAATGTGACCTTGTCCTACTCCCAGTTTTGCCAATGTGTGTGTGTGTGTGTGTGTTTCTTAGTTACCCTGTCCTGTGAACTTTTATTCTCCTATCTAGATCTTCATATCTTATATAGCACCTAACCATTAAAATAAGAAAGCCAGGCCTGGAAGCTTAATTAACTTGGCACTATTTCACTTAGATCAGTGATTCCCCAGTATCAATTCATGGCCCAGCTGCTTTGAAGTCAGCTGAGCCACAGTCCAGACCAGCTAAATCACAATCTCTAGTCATGGTGTCCAGGAATCTGAATTCTTAATGTTCCCCACCGATCCCGATGTTCTGCCAGGCTGGCCAATCGTGGTTTATTTTCTACTATTCCTGTCCCAAATAGCTAGTATCCCAACCCTGCCAATATATTCTACATAGCAAATAGTTGAAAAGTAAAACAGCTCTGTTCAAATCTTGCCTGAATCACAAAATAAAACTACGAGAAATGTTTTAGACAAAAATGTTTTAGACAAAAAAAACGAAGACTGTCACAAGATGGAACTACCCTTGGTTACCCTTAGGTAAGATTAAGATTTCAGAACGAAAAAAGTAGGCAAAGAAAGAATAATGCAGGCCAAGGTGGGTGTGAAACATCTGCTTTGTTTCTCTTTTTCTCAGCAGATGCCCAATAGAGATCCACCAGTTCCGATTATATATCCAACTTCTCAGAACTAACTTAGCAATTTACAGCACATCTTTGTTGAAAGGAATATAAAAGGTGTCCCAATCATGAATAGAAATGAATGGGAACTACCACACACTGGTTCCCCTCTGTTCACGGGCATTTTGAGGCCGTGTGGATTGGATTTGCTATTGTAACACCAACTTCCATAATTCCACCGGGAATCAGTGTGCAGTGTGAAATTGTTTAGGCCACATTTGTCTGCATGGTTCAATTCAGTGACTTGATCTGAAATATCTACAGATGATGCCCTCTATTCAGTCTTTGATACAGTCTAAAATGGAACTTTCAGGAAAGACTTATTCTCATGGTGTAGAGATTTATCATGGCTGTGCATGAGTTATGTTATCATCCTGCCCTCTGGATCTCGAGGCACAATGGTTGCTTGAAAAAAATTTTTTGTGTGTGATAGTTTCCTTGGCTGTGCAGAAGCTTTTTCATTTGATCAGGTCCCATTTATTTATTTTTGTTGTTGCTGTGATTGCCTTTGGGGTCTTCTTCATAAATTCTTTGCCTAGGCCAATGTCTATAAGAGTTTTTCCAACATTTTCTTCTAGAATTCTTATAGTTTCATGCCTTAGGTTTAAGTCTGTTATCCACCGTGAGTTGATTTTTGTGAGAGGTGAGAAGTGTGGATCCTGTTTCAATCCTCAACATGTGGCTATCCAATTTTCCCAACACCATTTATTCAATAAGGATTCTTTTCCCCACTGTATGTTTCTGTCTGCTTTGTCAAAGATTAGATGGCTATATGAGGATGGTTTTATATCCCAGTTCTCAGTTCTGTTCCATTGGTCTATGTCTCTGTTCTTGTGTCTATACAATGCTGTTTTAGTTGCTATAGCCTTGTAGTATAGCTTGAAGTCTGGTAAATTGATGCCTCCCAATTTGTTCTTTTTGCTTAAGATTGCTTTTGCAATACAGGATCTTCTCTGGTTCCATATGAAGCATAGAATTATTTTTTCTATATCTGTGAAAAATGATGTTGGTATTTTAATAGGGATTGCATTGAATCTGTAGATCACTTTGGGTATTACAGACATTTTAACAATGTTGATTCTGCTGACTCATGAGCATGGTATGGTTTTCCACCTGTTTATGTGCTCAAATGTTTATAGCAGGACAATTCACAATTGCAAAGATGTGGATAAAACCCAAGTGTCTATCAATACATGAGTGGATTAGTAAAAAGTGGTATATGTATACCATGAAGTAGTACTCAGCCACAAAAAACAACGGTGATCTAGCACCTCTTATGTTATCCTGGTTAGAGCTGGAGCCCATTCTACTAAGTA
>VBSM01002035.1:3455667-3471150 GCA_008086735.1 Cheirogaleus medius | reverse complement strand
ATGACTAGAAAATATTTTAAAAGTTGGTTAAAGTTTGTCTAAAGATTTTAAAGTTGGTACCAACCTTCTTAAAGAAAGGATCTTAAACTATTAATACTTTTATCTTGCCTGCTATACCATCTGTCTATCCAAGCAGAGCAGTTAAGCCAATTGAGCAGTTAAGATTTCTGGCTTCCCACCAAGACTGTCGTTGGGAAGATGGGAAGCTAGAAATACCATCCTTTTGTAGTACTGAGTGTCATTAACTATGATGAAATCAAGTATATTTGTGCTTGAGTTGACTATTTTCCAGAAGTTTCCTAAAATCATTTGAATGCTCAATTGGAATTCACAAATGTTGTGGCCCCCAGATCCGCTCTGTAACCGGTGCTTTTGATAAGCTTTGAAATGGAAATGTAGGTTTGTTGATTTGTATTTTTTTCCCTCTTGGCTGGAGAATCTCTGCTTACTGGAGGAATTAGCCCTCTCCTGCAGGCCACACAGTGGCCATGTTCATATTTCCAATGGGTACTAAAGAAAGATTCATGAACTTTTAAGATCTGACCTCCCAAGACCATCATTTGATTATGATCTTGACAATTTCATATTGTGTTTTATTTTTAACAGCTATTTATTTTAGCACATAGAAAGCTTGGAAAGCCGGATGAAAAGAAAAATGACACCATAGTCTCAAATTATTATTTATAATTTTGGTATATTTTCTTCTAACCCTGTATCTACTCAGTCCATATTAACAAACATTCATTGATCACTTGCTCTTTATATGGCACCAAGGAAGAATCATAAATTATTAACAGAGAACAATCGAATTATTAAGGAACATTTATTAAATAATCCAAATGGATAAAACAGAGTGCTAAGAAATTTGTCTCAAACAACTTTAAAGTTTCTGTGAATTTGATGAAGGTATTGGGGAATGATAAGGGAAGTGGATTATACAGAAAAAGTTATTTCTGCCTTCAATCTGTAAAATACTTAAGAAAATGCGTCAGTAAATATAGAAAAAAAAATGAGAAACTGAGGAATCCTAAATACCATCGTGATACTTTTGGTACACTGGGGTTGAGGATGTGGCCAGGAAATAAAAACCATAGGAATAACCTTAGGTAGACATTTTTCTTCTTGTTTTCACTTTTTTCCAGGGATCTAAAGGCACAGAATTAATATTAAACAGTCAGGTTTTATTCTATAATTGCACACATTGTTATCCCAAAGACACTCCATTTTCTTGGTAATTGCAGTAGGTTAGCTGTCAAGAACCCTGGAGTACATACCCGGTGTGAATTGACTTGCCCAAATGTTTCTATTCTCTGATGAGTCCCTTACATGCTTCACTGCTATACCATTTCCTCAGTTGTTGGCCTGAAGGAGCTCCCTTCCCCCAGGTGGGCAGTCTTGCCTGATGCAATTCAGACTAGATAAATCTCTTACTCTAATGAATGCCTGCTGGCCTGACCTACAGGGCTAACCCATACCTAAGTCAGTTTGGGGGCAGCTCCCTCTTTCACCCAATTGGCTGCTGTGCCTGAAAGAGTGCACTAGAGAGTTTAGTAATAGTCCAAGAGCCAGGGTCTTGAAGCTGCATTGGTGTTTTCGTGAGGGGTGTGAGTGTGTGTGTGTTAAATGAGCAGATCCTTTAGTCTTTAGGAAACTACAGTGCCACATGCTAAGCTGGAGATCTCATGCGGCTCCCTATGGAGACTGGCAGAGATTGGCTGTTCCTCCAAACCTCTGCCACCTTGCTTTGACCTCCCTACCTTGTTACTCTCTGACCCTCTCACCTCTGCAGCCAGTGTGAACATGACAGCATGGCTTTGTAAAAACCCAAAACCTCAGACAACTACTGCCATGGCCTTGACTAGACTCTTTCCATAGCCTTAGCTCTGCTGCCTGGAACTATTTTGAGACCCAAGTGACACTGTGGATATAAAAGTTCTTTTAACTACTTCGGTACCAGCATCGACTATAGTCGACAGCCACAGATGAACGCGCACAGCGACTTTAGCCGACAGGCGTGATACGAAGGCGCATAGCCCAGTGTCGACTTTAGCCGACAGCCATGATAGGAGTTTTCTAATTTTTCATTTATCAAAATAAAATTGTGAGCATTTAAAAATAACGTAATGAAAACATACATGCATATGTTACCTATTCTGATTTACATTACAAGTAAAGCTGCCTGTAAAGTAAAACAAGCTTTCAGTGCTTTAAAGCTTTCCTCATCACACAAGAGCAAAACGGATCCGTCGTCAATGCACAGCACAAACTATCGTGCCGACTATGAGTGCTGGCTGTGGGCAAGGTTGCGTGGCCGGTGAGCGCCGCACCGAAGTGGTTAAACCACAACGTGCTGGGGGAAAAGGGTTCTTTGGCGTTTTTAGATGACTTAGGGGTGAACATGCCTCTGACTGCCCAGTCACCCTCACTTGCATCATGCACAGGCTCCTTGCAGCACCACTGGCGGCTTCCACAGCTGCATTTTCATGTGACCATGGAGTCCCTGAACCCTTATTCCTGGGTTGGGTTTGTAGAAAAGTAGGAGAGTAGTTAGCCATAGCCTAGCTTTGGTTTTGCCCGTAAGAACTGCCTAGGTAAGCATCGCCTGAGGAACTAGGGTAAGACGTGAGCAGTGGCCAGCTTGGGGAAACGGCCAAACATGCTCAGATTGTCCGATAATTTGTAAAACTCATAAAAAGAAGTCAGTATAGGGTCAGTTTTCTTGGGAAAGCACAGTCAGTCCCCAGAAGCTTGGGGCAGGAGATAAGCCGATTGTAGTTAGTTGAATGGAACACGGAGGAAATAGGCATGAGGGGCTTGGAGAGAAACAGAGCATCCTTGTGCTGCCAAATTCTAATCTCTCTGGCATCAACTCGTCCATTGAGTCCAGAAAGCTCAGCGACAGCAGGATTGTAAAATCTGTGGCAGGAAACAGCTTTTAGCTTCAGGGGAGAAACGAGTTTAACTGTTTAGAGAGGAACCATTGGGCCTGTGGGGGTAAGGCCCAATTAATGTGATCCTAATCTGAAACATATTCCTGTTAGTACACATTAGGGAACATTAATTTGGATATTTATGTTTCAGTCATCCCATATGTTTTTGTATTTTTATTCCATAATGTGATACCATTTTTCAATTCTAGTATGCTCGTCCAATAAAAACCCTTTCTTATGAAGAGCTTTATTTTTTTTATTAAAATGATTTAAAACCCCTAACACATATAAACAAAGGTGTTTATTGCTACATTATATTATTGAAGACTTGGAAACAATCTCAATGTTCATCAATGAAATATATGGGATATCTATTATGTAAGTTTTGGTCCATCTCTGTAATGGAATACTATACTGTTCTTTTAAAAATGAGGTGGAATTAGATGTATCGATAGGAAAACGTGTTTATAGTATTGAGTTGTACAACTGTATTTATAGTAAGATCCCATTTTTATAAATATATTTCATTAAATAAAGAAAGAGCCTATGAGAAATAGTCATCAAACTATTAATGGTGAAAGTTGTAAAGGGAAAAATTTTATTTCCTTAAATATCTTATTTTCTTCTCGTATATATGTATTGATCTGAGGCGTTTGAGTGTTTTCAGTGAGCATGCAGTTTTTTCCTAGAATTAAAATTCCTTTAAAATCAAGCACCAATAGAATGAAAAAGATCACTAGCAGCAACAGATACTATAACTGCTTTAAACTGGATTCACTGCTCCCCAGATTGAGCCAAATTTGGAAAACCTGAAAAAATAGAGATTTCAGAGTAGCCAACTGATATTCCTCATCATCTTCTGTTTAAGAATTTAAACTGTTGAGAGCTGGGAGTGGTGGTTCACACCTGTAATCACAGCAATTCAGGAGGCTGAGGTGGGAGGATGGCTTGAAGCCAGGAGTTCAAGACCAGCCTGGGCAACACAGCAAGACCCCATCTCTAATAAAATGTAAAAAAAAGTTGGCTGGGTGTGGTGGCATGTGCTTGTAGTCCAAGCTATTTGGGAGGCCAAGGCAGGAGGATCGCATGAGCCCAGGAGTTTGAGGCTGCAGTGAGCTATGATCACACTACTGTATTCCAGCCTGGTGACAAAGCGAGACCCTGTCTCTTAAAAAAAAAAAGAATTTGAACTATTGATACATTATAGCATCCTAGATGAATCTCGAAAGCATTGTACTAAGTGAAAGAAGCCAGGCTGAAAAGGTTACATATTATGTGATTCCATTTATTGGACAGTTTTCAAAATGATAAAGCTATAGAAATGGAGATGAGATCAGCGGTTACCATGGTTTGGAGAAAGGGGCAGCACAAAGAAATTTTTTGATGAAGGAAAATTTGATATCTTGATTATGGTGGCGGTGGTAAATGTGAGATTAACATGTTAAAATTCGTAAAACTATACACAAAATGATTTTATTGTATGTTAATTTAAAAAAATTTTAAAAGCAAAAAATAAAGAACAGGAAGCCAAAGATTGTATGTCTGAGCCTGTGTAAGAACATGGCTGTGGTTTTCCCATTGTTCATCTCCACGTGCCTATCCCACTCTGCAGGGCTTGCTCTCCTTCCCTAAGCAGCAGAGGGAGCCTCACCCTCACCTCTGCCCAAGGCATCCGTCAGTTCCTCTACCCAAAGAACTTTAGGGGATTATCCAGTTTCCGTTTGAGCCCCATTTCGGGAAGCTCAGCACCTTTCAAGACTTTATACTAGATTTGCATATGCCTTCTATGAAGCTTGCAGTTCTTCCCTGTAACTTCCACCACCAGAATCTAAATTTGCTCAATGACATGATGTAGAATAACTGCAATCTCTCTTCTTTCATACAACTCTAGAAATATCTGTATATTACAATCATATCCCTCTTCTTTTGCCATCCTCCCCACCACTCCTCACACCTATTTCTTTTCTCGCACTGGTCTCCAGACTCTCCATTGCTGTGGTGTCTTGTCTACTGGGTCGTTTGTCAGTGTCCCTCTGAAAATGCGTTGGCCAGAAGAAGTGAATGTGATTCTTCACCTGTGGTGTGATAGTGGGGAGCAAAGCCAGTCTGCCCTCTTGCTGATCCTAACACAGTTTTTCTGTTAATGATGCTAGTGGTCATATGGCCGTCTCTAGAAGCCATATCACTTGTGGACTTGGAGTGCCCAGATACTGTCTTTTCACATGTGCTGCTGAGAAGCCGCATCTTGCCCATCATATTTTGCAGGAGTAGGTTCTTTATCTTTCACTGCAGAATTCTGCATGTATCATATTCTGGTACATCTTTTTAGGGTAGGCCATTCCCGACTACCCAGATCATTTTACATCCTACACGGTTCTGACATCTGGCACATCCCCCATTCTTCTCAGCCTCAGTCATGCCACGTCTTCCTCTGAGTCAGTAATATGCTCCCTCTTCCTAAAAGACTTAAAGAAGAGAGACGTTTGAATTTCATTTTTGCCCCATCAGCTCTGACTCACTGGGATAGCCTGTTCCACAAGAGAAGAAATGCCATCTTATGCTGTCCTGTGCCTGTGTTCCTTTGTGAAAAGATCCCTCTTGTGTTCTGAATGTTGTCACTCTTTATATGTGACTGTTAATTGTATGCCTTGATGCCAGTTTAGGTTGCTGGGGCAGGATGGCGCCGCATAAATACAAGTTATCATCCTAATTAGCATCACTGCATACTTAAGCAGGTCTGAAACCTTGCAGCCTCCTCTGGCGCTTCCTAGGTGTGTAGTTATTATGAAATTACTACACATCTGGATGTCTTATTTCCATAATTGCTATACTTGAAAGGTGACTACTGGCCTGCTCGAGAATGAAAAGGTGTTAATTATATTAATAATCAGGGGTTCTGAGGCAGCTTCTCTTAGTGAGTCCTAGAGGTGTGTGGGTTCTGGAGACTGCAGAGAAGGCAGGTAGCCAGTGACCTGATGCCAGGGTAAGGGCAAAAAGACATAAGTAGAAGTTAAGTAGAAGTGTGGAGACTCTATAGAAAAAAGTAAGAAAAATGAGTTATAAATGGCTATGGAGGCAATTTGTTGGCATGATTAAAAAGTGCACTTGATATAATGAGGTAAATTAAATAGGCCAGGGAGTTGGTGTAATTTGCTCCTCAACCAAGTGCCCTATGGACTTTCTCTAGCAAGATCCCTTCTTCCAATAGATTGCCCAGGATATGAGGGTAAATGGATTGTACTTTTTCTTCCCCTTCCAGAAGCCAGGGGTTTATTTTCAAACATCTTTTATTTATTTATTTTTTTCTTATTTCACCAAAAAAATAAAGTAAGTCACCCAAAGCAAAAGTTCCGTGCTGGTCTACCTTGTTGAAAGCTTGGAGACACAAGGGCAAAGAGCCTAGCATAAAAAAATGCTACGTTATCAGATACTGGCCTGTTTTGTACAGTTATTCCTAAACTGGCTGGTCAAGAGATTGCATTCCCCTGGGAGCCCTTACATAAATGTTGCAAAGGCCCTGCTCTTGACCGGGTGAGAAGGGGATCTGGCTCATACGTCGGTGGCCCCTCTGATTGCTAGCCTGGCTGATGGGCCCACTGTCCTCTGTGTCCTCTGCTGTGTCCCTCCAAAAGCACCGTGTACTGTCAAAGAGGACCATTTATGAATGGCCTTGAAATAGTCGAACTGTCCATCCTCACCCATCCACGTGGAATGAAAGAGAAAAGAAGAAACAGCGTAAAACTTTTTTGTAAAATGTATTTTATACATGACCGCCAAAATACACCTTTCATGGGAGCTTTTTTCTTTTATTTAGAAATCTCCAAACTTGTACTCTATTGTCTGACAGCTTCTTCTCACTTAAATCTACCATTCACCTATTATTTTTCTTTTTACTCTTTGTTGACAGAGGAGGTAGCATATACTATTATTCTACTATGTATGTATTCTTGTATGTATACAAGCATGTAAATATGACTTTTTTTAAACTTAAAGTCTGTCCATTTTTCAACAAATGTGGGGTAATCTAGTTGCAGGGGAGAATTGGGAGTTGTAGCAGGCAGGCATTTCAATCAAAGATTCTAAATTGCACTTCAGTTAATAATGAAATTCTTGCAGGAATTAGCTGCAAACTTGTGTTTAAGAATCGAATTTGAAGAGTTGTCTGTATTGATTTGTGAGGTGTAATGGTGCTACTCATGATCAGAATGCTGTGAATTTGCTGCCTGCAGAGAGAATGAGAGAGATCAGAGCAGTTTGTTCTTGGGGAGCCCAAGCTGCAGACAGCACCCCACTCTCCTGCTGTCATGAAGCCAACAGTCCCCACTTGTGGGGGTCCAGGAGCCCAGTCATTATGTATACCGATTTCTACTGGAGTACGATGAAGACCTGGTTTTATTTTATCATATACAAAATCCATTATTTTTGCATATTTATATATTATATATGTACATATATGCATGCATATATATGATTCATTTATATATATCATATATTTTTAATATATAAAATAAAATCTGTTCTTTTATTAAAAACATCTGTAGTGCCAAGAACTTTTCTCCTCACGTGCAATTTCAGTATCTTTGAAAGCAGTTTTTGGAATTCACTGAATGGATGAGTATTTATATCGAAAGTATCTGTTTATTACATGGTAGCATGGGATCTGCTTTCCTTTTCATATTTAATTGGAATTTAATGCTGATATTTCTTTTAAGAAAGCAATGAAAAATCTATATTTAGGTTTTGAAAAGTTGTTTCTGTCTCCAGTCCATCGACAGCTCATCTTAATTCTTCCAACTCCGCAGAACACTCCTACCTCCTGGGCTCCTTTCAACGTTCTCACTTTTCTAACTGACTATACTGGTTTTTTTTAAAAAAGAGGGCTCTACCTCAGGAATTCCTGGGAGAATATTGCCATTATATCCATCTTGTAGTCACTAAGGACTGAGTGTATGATGTCAAGCTGTACTTTAAAGAAAAGCGTATCATTTAAACCATCAGAAAATTGTAGGTTAGGCTGTGAAGAAATCAGGGACATTCTTACCGCTGTAACAAGCCCTACTGGTCCTTCCCTGCCTCCCTGCTGCTGTAGATGATCTCATTTGGCTGGGTAATTACCTCCCTTGGAAAGATGGTCATTTGTTTTTACTTCTGTGCTGTCAATGTTTTTCCAACTTAATGTTTTAGTATAACACTTCCTCCACGCGAGTGAAATGTGCATAGTTTGTCATGGGATGCTGGATCGAAAACAAGGAAACCAAAGGAGACTCTCCTAAGATCACAATGTACAAGATGAAGGAGGAAAGTGCCCTTCTATTGCCTCTGATGAAATGGGAGAAAAATGCTGGCAGGTGGAGGCCCAGAGAGAGGGAGGTGACCTTCCTTTCACACCTCTGCTTGCTCTCCCATCCTGCTTTCTGCTGTCCAAACCCCCTCCCTCCTTGACGGCCCACTGCCATTTCCGCCTGCCATCTGCATAGCTGAGTCAGCTCCCCCTGTGCTGTCTGCACCCGGAGTGGTTGCACTTCTGATTGGCAGTTAATCCCCTGTACTCGATGGTAGTTTGCTGTGCCTTGTTTTCTCTTGAGCTTTTATTAAACTTTTCATATCTTTTCTCCCAGCCAAAATTAGGAACAGATCCTTTGTACAGCTCTGTGCCTTTGTATCACTCTGTGCATAGAGTATACAGGCCTTTGTTTAGTACACAGGCCTTTGTGTTGCTCTGTGCACAGAGTAGACACTCATTAAGGTGCACTGCATTTGATATAAGATCTCATAAAGGAAGCAGGTGTTCAGCACTCCCCCTGAGTCAGTTTAGCTTTCTTATTCACAGGCAATTGATTAATGGCCATTGAATAGTAGGTATATAGTGACACAACTAGATGTCTCCTCCCTAGGGGCAAGATCTGCATCTTCTTTGTGTCCCTTCAGGTCCCTTGCACAGGCCGGGCACAACAGAGTCTCAGAACCTGCTCAGTGAATTAAAAGGAAGAGAAGGGGCTGCCTTCTAGATGCTAAGGCCTGAGCTGAAGTAACTGTCACCTCAGAAGCCTGAGCTTGGGCTGACCTGGCTTCCTGCTGGGCCCTGCCTGTGGTGACAGTCAGTCATAATTCCTTAAAGGAAAATAACAGAAATGCTGTTGGATCATGAAACAGCTCAAGATAACCAGGTGCAAGCGTCACTGCCTTCCCAGTTTATGAACCCAGGGAAGTAACTGACCTATACTACTCACAAGAAAGGAGAACAATTTCAGATCTATTTAGTTTTCTATGTTATTAAATCCTAAAGTCTCTCTATTCCTTGGTGCTTTTAATTTGCAGTTATTTTGCTTGTTACTTTTTGTTGACTCAGTAAAAACACCCTTCATGCAACCCCTTTCAGCATGTCTGCCTTTTACCCAGTCTGCAAGTGCTTACGGGAGTGAGAATTGGATGAGAGTTGGGGGGTGGGGTGCAGCAGACTGGCAGGTGTGTTTGCATCCTGCCCACTGGGCAGCAAGGCCATGTGCAGGGCTGCAGGATTCCTGGATGCCAGCTCCTTGGCAGCTGGTGAAGAATTTACCTTTTTTGGTATAGTAATGCTAAGACCACTGAAGGTATTTAGTCAATAGTGTAAATCCTAGTTAGCAAAAATGTTCATTTCTTTGTCTTATAGTTGAATTTAAAGTTTCTCTCTCTAGATAGAAGAACATGCCCTTATATATTTTTTCTGGGTTGTTTTGTTTTGTTTGTTGTTGTTGTTGTTGATCTAGGGGTAAGGATTTAGTTTTTTTCTTCTCCTTCTCTAATATCTAACCCCATTCCCCCTCCCACTCTAATGTATTTAATATATGGCCTTGACTATGCATCCTTGATGCATGTGCATACGTATAGCAACATGAATGGAGTTTAAAACTATTATATATACACACATGGTATTATATATGTGTGTGTGTATATAGAGAGAGAATACACACACACGAGAGCTCTTTTGTGTGTATGTGTTTTTAACTTACACAAATGATATTGTACCATTGATCTTGTTCTTTTTTTTTAACCTAACAATGTACTTTTAAACTCCATTTATGTTGCTATATGTACATTTAGTTCTTTGCCTCTAGGATATAAATCCAGGAATGGACCTGCTGGGCCATGTGGCGTGGGCATAATTTCTTCAGTCAGCACCGTCAGATCATTTGACACAATGGTTTCCCTGGGCTAAATGTTCCGCAAGGGTTCTTGAGAGTTCCTGGCTCTTGCACACCATTGCTAGGCATTTATATCCATTCTGATGGGTATAAATAGTATCTTGTTGTAACTTTAATTTGCCTTTCTCAGCAAATAAATGCTTCTTTGGATTTTCTATTCATATCCTTTGCCCATTCTTCTGCTGGTGTCCCTGGCTTTTTCTGGTTGATTTACAGACATTGCTTATGTATTCTAGATATTTATCTTTAGATGTAAAGATGGAAAATATCATCTCCATGACTGTCATGTTTGTTAACTTTTATTGACCAGAAAGTCTTTTATTCACCAGAAAAATATTAACCATTTGCCTTTGGTTTGTAGTTTTAGAGCTTTGCTTAAGAAGTCTTTCCGCAATCCCTGGTCATAAAGATAACCTCCTACAGTGTGTCCTTGTTTTCACCTTAATTTTTGAAATATCCTGTAAGTATTTGGCACACATTTATTTCTGGTTTTGTTTCATTTGAGTGAAGCAAAAATCTTCAATATAGTTTTAATATGTTTGAGATCCTGTCTAGCTACCCGTACATACTGAGCATTAGATAATTTGGCCAGAAGCAAGCATTCATCATTTCTTATACCAGGGATTCTCAGACTTTAGTGTTCATGGGAATTACCTGGGAGGATGGTAGAAAGGTAAATTCTTGATTCTTGCATGAGATTCTGGTTCATTAAATGGAGTGGGACTCAGTAATATGCTTTCCGTCCAGTGCAGGTGGTCTGCATGTGGTATTTTGAGTCATATTATGTTACAGTGGTTCCTATCCTGGCAAATATATCACTTTAAGAAACACCGTCCACCACAACCCAAATAAGGGACTTTGAGCGAAGGAAATGCATTAGAAAATTCACCTGCAACATCAATCCAGCCACTGGGTACTGCAGTCATTGGAGTAGGGCGTCAAGGGTGTCCCTGGGTGTGGGAATCAAGGCTTCCATATGGAAGAATTATTGAACATTTTATAATCCTAGTTCTTTTCACACTAATGCTATGTTTCCAACAGGCACTGATTCTTCTGAGGACTAGAAAAGGTTTTTCTGAGGCTATTACCGCCCTAATTAACACCTCTCCTCTTCTTTTAAAGAGCCCCCCTGAAGTAGTTAATAGAAATGTGAGATCTTGGGAGGAAGCACCTTCCCAGGGTGCAAGTTTGTTGCATTATAAAGGGGAAAAGTAAGAACCAGAGAGACCTGGCAATTAAGATCCATGGACAATTTCCAGGCTCAAAAAATGATAGTAGGATATAATTGCATTAAATTACTGAATCTTAAAACTTGTTCCAAAGCAGCTTAGATGGCTTATTTAAAAGATGAGCCTCTCAGGATCAATTCAGGGGAATATTCAAAATTGAGAAAAATTCTTGTCCAGGACAGTGGCAGGCAGAAGTTGTTCTCAGTGCCCAGCCTAGGTCATTGGGCCGTGCAAGTTTAGTGTTTTCTTCAGTCCTGTAGAAACTGGAGGGATTTATGCCAGGTTTCTTAGTGTCCCAAGGATCCAACTACTCTCCTTATTATTGGAAAATGGCTTGTGATCCCAACAGTTGACTTGTATTATCACATTTGTCATCAATGTCAGGGTAATAATAGTGACATCCCTGCATTGTATAGCTCGGTTTACACAGGGCTTTCCCCTAGATGATTTCATAATTATAGTGGCTTCCCTTTGTCGAGTACCTAGGAGAAGGTGGTTGTTTCATATGTGTATTACCCTAATCTTCCTGAGAAATCTGTACATATAGTTGAGGAAACAAAGGCTCAAAAGCATTAGAAGAATTTCCTTTAAGTCACATAACCAGTAAGCAGCAGAGCTAGAATCAGAATTCAGGTAGCAGATTCTCCAGTCATGTGTAGCCGGTTTAGTAATTTGAAGAAAATACAAGTTTATTATTATTTAAACCCTCAAACATATTTAAAATATAACATTTATATTACTACTGAGTTTTCAATTATGAAAAAATTTTATGGCTATATATATACATGAAGAAACTATGGAATAAGTAGTGGTTGATTTCACTATTGGTAGAATAGTGATTGGGCTATTATTAATAGGCCAGCTATAAAAGCTTGGGCTCTCCATTTATTAATTCAATGACTCTGGCTCCACCATTGATTAATTCAGTGGTTCTGGCTGGGCGTGGTGGCTCACGCCTGTAATCCTAGCACTCTGGGAGCCCGAGGGGGTGGATCGTTTAGCTCAGGAGTTCAAGACCAGCCTGAGCAAGAGCAAGACCCTGTCTCTACTAAAAATAGAAAGAAATTACTTGGACAGCTAAAAATATATAGAAAAAATTAGTCAGGCATGGTGGTGCATGCCTGTAGTCCCAGCTACTCAGGAGGCTGAATGAGGCAGAAGGATTGCTTGAGCCCAGGAATTTGAGGTTGCTGTGAGCTAGGATAATGCCACGGCACTCTAGCCCAGGCGACAGAGTGAGACTCTGTCTCAAAAAAAAAAAAAAAAAAAAAAAATTAATTCAGTGGTTCTGGTAGAGTTATTTAACCTCTCTGAGTCTCAGTTTCCAGATGTATAAATTGGGTGCAACAGTAATACCTGTCTCACGTGGTTCTTATGAGGATTACATGACATGATACATATATAAAGTATTTAGAAAAGTATCAGGCACATGGGAAACACCCAGTAGATTTTAATGTTTAAAAAAATGAATGTGGTGGCTATGATGCCCTTCACCTTGGCAGATTGGAGGTGATAGTCTCCAATCTTGCTTTGACCATGTACCAAAATGTGTATAGTCTAGTAAAACAGTACATGCAAAGGTTTCTTCTTATTAAATAAAACCTAGATTTTCAAAGAGCCATAGGCCTACAGGTTCTCCCTTTTGATCTAGCTCTCCCCAAATTGACAACACTTATACACTTAGCTTATTTTTGATGAATTATGATATCATGCACATATACATGAAAAGCACTTTTAGATATTGAGCTGTTAAGATCTCACTGGAAACAAGGTATCCTAATAGCTCTCGGAATGGAGACCATGTGGGTTAAAGAGTATAAATTGACATCTGGAGCACTTCTTTGTACTAGTCCATAGTGCCCCCATCCCAGAGGCAGTGCCCAAGTGTGGCTGAGAACTGTGCAGCCTGCAAGTCCATTTGAAAGGTTGACTCAGTCTCCACACTGCCACATAAGTGTTTCTGGGGCCATCTAGCACTAGCTTTAATATTGCATTTAAGTAAAATAGGGACTCTATTTCTAGAAAGCATGCAAGAAATACCTAAACTCATTTTCATTTCATAGACCTGTTACAGCTAATCATATCTTTTCAGACATAATCCTTTATTCCATCAAATCCACCACAATACAATCAGTAGTACCGACTCCTCCATACCAGGGTTCTTTTTAGAATTAAATTAACATACACTGGAAGTAAATTTGAGTTTCTGGATGGATCGGTCTGCCATCTTCTACAGGTTGGAGGGGGCATCACTGATTAAGACCTCTTCATTCCATATATAGCCAGTTTTTTGCAAGGCATTGCTGGGCACACAGTGTCGATCAACCATGTCCCAGTTGTTTTTCTGACCTCACAGACTACACTGCTGCTTGCTGGCTGCTGTCACTCCAGGATAACTCAGGTGGCTGGCTGACCCTGGCCATCAGGATTTCCCTCAGGACATACCATAAGCCCTGGACCTTTCTTCCTACCAGCACTCTGCATAACACCCAAACTATAGAGAAGATTCTCCTTTAAATGTTTTAGGATAGCAGGAGTTAGAATCTGAAACACAAATTGTTTCGTGTGGCAAATCTTTATTTTGACTCTTGGTACTATTATGTTTTAAAGATACTTAAGGAAACTAAAGTTTTGAACCAAAAACTAGATATAACTATGCCTACTTACTGAATTCAAAAGCAAATCTAATTATCCATTTTTATTAAAATATATAAACAACCGAATTTTAAAGCAACCCAATTTAAACCAATGTGGACTTCTTAAAATTATAATATCAAACTTGTTCTACAAATTGAAATTTTGTTTTGAGATTCCAATTTTTAAAATATCTTCTCAACTATCTATGCCAGAGAAAATCCCACCTCTTGCTCTTTGTCTCCCAACATTCATGGAATGGAAGAATTAAAAATACCTAATTTTTTTCTATCTCTTTTTTTTTTTGCCTATATTTTCCTCCATTAGGGTTTTCTCAAGAGGTATGATGAAGAGTTGAGAGCATCTTTTGCCTTTAAACTCATTAATAATTCACCTTAACCTCTGGGACAACAGTGTTGATACACCTATTAGTTTAAAGGGTCAATAAAATGACATCAGCAGGAGGAGGGAGGTGAAGGGACTAATTCCCTGCAGCATCTGTGATTTCACAGTAAGTAGGTATAAAAGGAGAATTGGCAGCAGCTTCCCCAACCTCAGGACCAGAAAGTAAATCTTTCTAGCGTGTAATCACTGAAAGGTATTCTGGTGGGTGACAGAGCCCCAGTATGTAGCCTGGATAACACTGTGCTGTGGGATAAATCACCCCTGAAATATTTAGGTAAATTTCTCCATCAAAATGACAGTTCTATTCAGCTGTTTATCTTGAAGTTTCCACTATAATAAAATCAGTGATTTATTGTTCAGAGGGATATACTATTTGACCAAGAAAAAAAGTAATTGTTGTGTTTTGGTTAACTTGGGGGTTGGGGGGAGGTATGGGTAGAAGGACATCAGGCTGGAATTTTCCCCGACCTCTCCCCACAGCACTAAGCCTCTGGTGTTGCTCCTCAGTGAGTGTGGCCTTGGGCCTGTGCAGTCACCCTGGCGAGACCATGGTTTTAGCAGGGCTCTCTTTGTCTCTCTACCTGATCTCTGTGTTAAGCTCTCTGCCTCTTTGGTATCACATCCAGCTGTTAGCCTCCACTAATTGCTACGTTTGTTTTCAAGAGCATTCTAGGGCAAAAATTGCAGCACCATCTGATCCAGTTGAACTAGGGCCCCTTTGAGTGAGTAGTTTTTGAGGCCAGTGTTTCAGGTTTGTTTTGACTCTGATATGGCTCCTCTGAGCTCTCTTTCTCCTTGGTTGTTTCTAGTAAAGAAGCTGGGGCTACAGTTTAGCTTGTTGCTTACAATGAAACCACCAGCTCCCCCTAACTTGCTCACCAGCAAAATCTCCTTTGTTTTTGAAAGCGTCGGTAGATTTGAGCTTCCTCATACTCCTTTCAAATAAAGTCAGCTCCCTTGGGGAGAGCTTTGGAGTTCTTTGTTCTTCAGGCCTGCCTCTTTTCCCAGGTAAAATCTCTGAGCCATGACTCTGGAGCTGGGGGAAAGGCCAGTGGCCTATTTGTGTCAGAGAGACACCCTGCCTTTTTTTTTTTTTTTTTT
>VBSM01002035.1:3409789-3454062 GCA_008086735.1 Cheirogaleus medius | reverse complement strand
AAAGTCTCAGTTTTCATTTCTCATGTAGTAGATACCCAGCATAAACAAAAAGTCTTTGGAGTCCTCAGTTTTTAAGAATGAAAAGGGTTCTGAGACCAAAAAGTTTAAAAAACACTGACCTAATATAGAGCCGTATGTAATATCCATTAGATCAGTGGTTTTAAATATATATACATATTTTTATACATGTATATAAATATTTTGAGAAAGAGAGACAGAGAATTAGAAATCTTTCCTGTCTGCCTGAGGAAAAAAATAAGAGAAAGAGAGAGAGGTGGATGAAAGGCTGCACCAAACGAAGATATATTCTTTACAAGGACACATGGAACAATTATAGATTATATATACTCAGATTACATTTCTAACCACAGTTAAATTAGAAATGACTGATAAAATATGCCATCCCCATCACCACTATTACCACGACCATTATTTGTTTGGAAACTATAGAATATATGTACTTCTAAGTAATTTATGGCTTTAAAATAATTTGATAATGTTAAAACAGAAAATTTTTAGAAATGTTCTGGGTATTGATTGCTGTGAAACAAACCGTGCTAAAACTTAATGGCCTAAGTTATTTTTCTGGCAGATCTGTAGTTTGGGTTGAGCTCAGTAAAGTCAACTTGTCCCTGTTCCACAGGGTATCAACTTCACAAGCTGAAACACCTGTACATGGCCTCTTCATGTAGCCTGGGCTTCCCCAGGTCATGGTGGCTAGGTTCTAAGGATGGCCATCTCAGGAGCTCTACAGCCTTGCAGAAGCTGTGTCACTTTTTGTGACCTAGCTTCAGAAGTCACTTAGCTTCAGAAGTGAACACCTTCTGTCCGTTCAAGGTCAGTCCCTAAGGCTGGTCTGAATTCAAAAAGAGGGAAATTACATTCTATTTTTGATGGGAGGAGTGTCAAAGAACTTCCAGGCATGTTTTAAAACCACTATAGAACTGAAGAAATAAAATTATATGATTTAACTAAAGCAGCACTTTAGTGCTTTAGCTAGAAATATATTTTTATCATTAAAGATGAACTTTAAAAACAAGAAACGTTGAAAATAAGTGTGTTGAATGTTCAACTAAAGAAGCTTGTAAAAGAATAACAGAATAAACCCAGTGAAAGCAGAGGAATAAAATGCTAAATATAAGAACAGAAACCAATGAAATGTAAAACAATGGAAAAATGGAGAAGATAAACCAAAAGCTGTCCTTTGAAAATGTTAGTAAAACAGTCCAGTTATCTGAGGAAAAACAGAACAAATAATCACCAACAATAGTAGCCACAGCTAACATTTAGTAAGCACTAAATATATTATTAATAGTTTTTATTGCCAATGTATTATATATAATATATGAATAGTTTTTATTGCCAATATATTAATAGTTTTTATTGCCAATATATTAATAGTTTTTATTGCCAATGTATTATATATAATATATTAATATAAATAGTTTTTATTGCCAATATATTATTAATAGTTTCTATTGCCATGGACTGATCTAAGCATATTATATACATTAACCAGTGTAATTCTCCCAACCATATGAAATTGGTGCTTTAGATAACCCTAATTTACAAATGATGAAACCAAAGCATTATGGAGGTTAAATAATTTGCCCATGAAACACAGGCTGATGCCAGGAGGACTGTTTGAGCCCAGGAGTTTGAGGTTGCAGTGAGCTATGATGACACCACTGCACTATACCCAGGTGACAGAGTGAGACTTTGTCTCAAAAAACAAACAAAAAAACCCATAGGTTTTTGAAATCTAAAACTACATTTTTAACTCATAATTCAAAAGGGGATTATAATGAAGTTGTTAAAAAATTTAGAACTAAGTGATAATAAAAACACTATATATCACAACTTGTGTAATTCAAGGTCAGGGGCTTCAAGGAGGGTTATTTGTAGCCCTAAATACTTATATTAGTAAAGAAGGCACACTAAGTGCCTTAATACTTTTCATCTCTGCTGTCTCTCTGTTTATGCCCCCCCTTTTTTCCCTTATGGTTTTTGTGTCTTTTCTCTTTTTCTCTTGAGCAACCTTTCCAGAGGTTTGTCTACCCTACTGGTCTTCTCTAAGAACTGCTTGTGGGCTTTGTTGGTATTTTTGTGTGTGTTTGTTTCCATTTCATTAATCTTTTCTCTTATAGTTATTATTTCTTTTCTTCTATTTTATTTGGATTTATTCTGCTTTTCTTTTTCTAATGTATTAATTTGCATGGTGAGCTCATTACTTGTCAGTCTTTCTTCTTTACTAATATAAGTATTTAGGGCTACAAATAACCCTCCTGAAGCCCCTGACCCCGAATTACACAAGTTGTGATATATAGTGTTTTTATTATCACTTAGTTCTAAATTTTTTAACAATTTCATTATAATCCCCTTTTGAATTATGAGTTAAAAATGTAGCTTTAGATTTCAAAAACCTATGGGTTTGTTTGTTTGTTTGTTTGTTTGTTTTTTGAGACAAAGTCTCACTCTGTCACCTGGGTATAGTGCAGTAGTGTCATCATAGCTCACTGCAACCTCAAACTCCTGGGCTCAAACAGTCCTCCTGGCACCAGCCTCCTGAGTAGCTGGGACTACAGGTGCACACCACTACGCTCGGCTATTTTTATCTATTTGTAATAGAGACAAGGTCTCACTCTTGCTCAGGCTGTTCTTGAACTCCTGACCTCAAGCATTCCTTCCACCTTGGCCTCACAGAATGCTAGGATTACAGGCATGAGCCACCCCGCCCAGCCAAAACCTATGGGTTTCATTGTTTTTATTGACTTCTAATTGAATTGCATTACAGTCATAGAATACTACCTGTATGGATTCTATTTCTTGAAAAATTCTGAAACTTGCTTTATAGCCTAGTATGTGATTACTTCTTATAAATATCCAATCCTCCCACCTCATGTGTGTGAGAAGAAATGTGTCCTCTAATTGTTGGGTATAAAGCTTTATATATGTCCATTAAATTGAGCTCGTTAATTATTTTGCTGAACAACCAGAATAATGTTTGGCAAAATATCTGGGTACTGCGGGTTAGCCAAGTTGACACAAAAAATTAAACATCACACTTGTTATTTTATTTTTCATCCTTTTACTTCTAGCCTTTCTCTGCTTTTATGAGTTAGGTAAATTTCATATAAATACATACAGAAAAGTTAGATTCTGTTGTTTTTATCTGCTCTGACACTCTCTGTTTTTTAACTGGTTAGTTTATTCCATTTGCATTTATTTTGATCATGTTTATAGTTAGTTTTTTCTACCATTTTACTTTGTGTTTTCTATTTACTATGTCTGTCTGATTCTTTCTACTCCCTGCCTTTTTCCTCCTGGCTTGTAACAAAGTGGTTGTAAGCTGAATAAATATGTACCTTTTTCCCCCCTTCTGTTTAGGTGAAAGATATATATTATGTTTCTTTTATTTGGTGATTATCTTAAAAACTTAACACGTATAATTGATTTAACAAAGGTTAAGTACAATATTGCACAAAGAGTGGACCACAGATTGGTCCCCATCTAAGAACTATTCTGTACCAATTCATATGTCGTAAATATAGAGATTATAAGTAAGCATTTAGAAACATTTGGGTCAATTTAATGTTGTCAGTACATCCAAGGATGTTATCATTTTCCTAGAGATTTATTTTTATTATATTTTACAAAAGACTGTTCATAGTGAATTGGGAAAAAAGTTGGAGGGGAGTTTATCACAGATAGTTTGAGAAACACTAAAGTTAATCAAGATCTCCAGCCTTCTCCCAAACAATACAATGACCTGAAATCCTTTAATTCTATTTACCTCTTTCTAACCTATATTTATTGTCATCCAGTGTTTTAGACTCATTTGTAAATATACACTCTAAAATGAGTCATTAAGGGCATTGGTTAGATTTACCCATATATTTACCAAAATATCTTTGCTTATTATTTCTTAGTGTATTTTCTTCTTTCTAAAATACCTCCTTTGGTAGTTTTTTCAGAATTAAGGGTTTTTACTGATAAGCTTTGCCTATTTTGTTTTTCAGAAAAATATCTTTATTTTAACCTATCTTTTGGATAATTGTATAAATAAAATTATGATATTCTAAAGTAATCATTCTAAAACATTCATTTAGTCTTCTGCAATGTTCTTTCAGTACTTTCAGAACATCATCCCACTGTTGTCTGCATTCTGTTGTAAATGTTGAGAAGTCTGTTTTGAGTCTAGTTGCCATTTTTTAATAGGCGATCAGTCTTTTTTCTCTGATTTTAAAATCTTCTCAGAGCCAGGTGCAGTGACATGTAGTCCCACCTGCTTGGGAGGCTGAGACAGGAGAATCACTGGAGCCCAGGAGTGGGGGGCTGGAATGCACTGTGATGGCGCATGAGAATAGCCACTGTGCCCTGCCTGGGCAACACAGTGACATCCTGTTTCTTTAAGAAAAAGTCTTCCCTTTGTCCTTGGTGTTCTGCAGTTTCACAACAATGTTTCTGGGTATGGCTGTATTTTCTGTTTCATTCCCTGGATTCACTGTGCTTCATGAAGCTGAAAATTCATATCTTTTATACTTTCTAGAAAATTATGAGCTACTACCTCTTAAATACTGCTGCTCCCTGTTTTCTCTCCATTTTCTTGTTCTTAAACTTTTATTTGATGAATGTTGGATCCTCTAATTCTGTCTTCTTCTTATACATATTTTCTTCCACTTTAGTTTTCTGTGATGTGCTCTGAGTGGTTTCTTCATACGGGTTGGGTATCCCTTATCCAAAATGCGTGGGAATAGAAGTGTTTCTTATTTTGGCATATTTGCATATACTAATCCCAAAAATCTGAAATCTAAAGTGCTTTCATGAACATTTCCATTGAGCGTCATGTCAGCGCTCAAAAAATTTCAGATTTTGGAGAATTTCGGGTTTCAAGTTTTCAGATTAGGGATGCTCAACTTGCATTTGTTTTTCTACTGATTTGCTCTGCCTTCCTCCTTGTGGCCCCGGTGCCAGCTGGAGCGTCTTGTAGCAGTGGTGGTGATTGTTAATGGGCTTGGTCCCTAGCAGCTTAGCCTCAAGTTTTCCAGCTCCCCACAAAACCATGAGTCCCCAATATCTTTCTCTGCTGAAATCATCCAGGGCTGACCTCTGCAGCTTGCTACTAAAAACTAAGAACCCCAAATATTACACTTACCAGTGTTAACTCCTGAGCCAACATGCCCATGTTCTTGAGCTGTCCTCGCATGGACTTTTTCCACACAGCCTTCACTTGAATGTAGACCTTCTCCTTTGTCTGTCTCAGAGATACTCAGTGGCTCATATACCAGGCAGATTCGTCACCATTTTACATATGATACTGAGCTCCCCTACGTTTTCCAGCCTTCAAACATTGTCGCTTTCTTTAGTATACAAATTTAATGGCAATAGCATCTATTTGGCATGTGTTCAGCCCCCTCCCAAATATTTCTGAGAATTCTTGTGGAGCTTTGAGTACCTCTTGGTTGCTACTGCTCGCCTCTTGTTCCCGTGCAGCTCCCAAATTCAACCCCAGTCACTGCTCGGGCTGCTGCCCTCCCCAGCACAGCTTACCTCCCAGCACAGGTATAGCCCCAGGGCATGCCGCCCAAAGTGACCCTGAGTTACCGAATCAAGGATGTCAGAAGGAAATCACAGTGCAGGAAAAGCACATTTAGAGCTGTGATCTTTAAGACCATCACTACTCCCTGGCCCCAGGAAACCCCTTATCTCAGAGGACACTGCGGACATGTGTGCAAAAGCTTACTTCTATTTGTGAATAATTGACAGTTGGTTGCCTGTATTTTACTGTATGAAGAAATAGGGAGAAATCAAGTTGGGACCTCAGTAGACCCACTAAGACATTTGTATGTTACTCCTGATGTGCTGTCATATAAATGTGGTGGTACATTTCTGCAGTCACAAAATCTTAATTTTAATGAATGCTACTTTTCTTGCTTTCTTTGGGAAGTAGAATTAACACTCCAGCATGAACTAGAAATGCTAAATTGTTAATAGCCTCCCTAGAGTTTTACTTCTTGCTATGACGCCTTCAACAATTTAATCTTAATTTAGGCAGAATAAAATATCCCAGTATAGGCTCCAGAGCTTGAAGCTCTTTAATGGTTCCTCAAAAATAGGAAACTCTTTTCTTCCAAACTCTGAGAAGAGGATGTCAAAATCAGTTAAGAGCCAAATAATTATTATCGGAGACAATGCTATAATTTTTAAAAATTGTAATGACTTACAAATAGTTATAAAATTTGCTCATTTGTATTTGAATGTTTGGCATCATGACTTTTAAATATGATAGTGAATTTGTTCCTTCTGACATAAATGCACAATTCTGTCTTCTATTCTTTTGCTATAGTCTGTTTTAGTATATTCCATTTTAAGAAAAATTTCACTTGTTCTTTAATGTTATGAAACCCCCCACATTGAATTAGAAATATTTTATTTAGATTTTTCAATATTTTAAACTTGTTTATCTAAAATTTGACATAGGTAGAGCCAAAGATGGATACTTTGTTAACACAGATCACTGAAATGTTTAACATTATCCATCGTGTCACCAATAGACCTTCATTGTGAATTTTTTATTTGGAATAGAGCTTGTCATTATTTCCCTTTATTTTAAAATTATTTGCTCACTTTAAATAAGGACTACTTTGCAACTTGGAAAGTGAAGTTTTTGGAGAATAATTGCAAAGTAAACAAAACTGTGCTGCAACTGGGCAACATTCTAAATATTTCAAGTACTTTGCAGATAGGTAAATAAACAGCTCATTACAACAGCTGAATTTTCATAAAACTACCTCTTTAGACATATACTTTATTATTCATAGAATAATCTGCCACTTCTTGGTTCTCATTGGCCGTCTGTTCTATGTTCTTTCTTCAACAGGTCCTCCAGGCATTTAAAAGCAGGAATGGGAGAGTAGCTTTTGCTGCCATCCCTTTTCTCTCTTTTATTCCTGGCTTCCAGACATATGTAAAACCCTACTAACTAACTTAAATAATTTAATTAAGTTTTGAGTCCAATACTATTTTGTTTCCACTCAATAATGAGTTGAGGAAGACTCTGTTTATCTCTGATTGAAAAGTTAAACACATTTTAAATTGATAGTCAAACCCTTTAAATATATCCGCTCAATTCTCCATTAGCCAAACATTCTTTACAATGCTTAATATGTAAAAGTGGTTTCCTATAAGAGCTCACCTTGTTCATCCAAGTGCCTCACACGATCATAATTTCCCCATGTTCTTGTTTTGACTCTTAGCATTCAGTATCAGTTAGGCCTAGTCCTCAGTTCAATATTAAATAGAAAATGTTCAATTTATTAATAATATAAAAATATTTATAAATCAAGAGTCCAAGATTGTTTTAGAACCTTAAGCTGAGTTTTACTGTAGATAATCAACATCAAATAACTCTTAGAAATAGAATTCTCCTTCCCAAGAGATAATAACTGACTTATTTTTCATAGGCATATTTTGTCCTTGTAAGTATCTTGATTGTGAAATACTTTGGTGGTGACGTATCTGGACAATGTACATTGAATGGCATTCCAACCTCTTGATTTTGTGTTTATGTTTTGTCATGTTTCTTCATGTGTATTAATAGATCCTTAAAGGTACTTAAAATGCATCACTTAGAGTAAATGCACTTACTCAAATGTGTTCCTTTGCTATACTATAAACACAGCACACCAGAAAGCCTGTTTCTGCAGAAAATAACGATCACCCATTCCAGCCAGTGCTTAAGCAATTGTCTGGTTGTAAGTTAAATAAATTAGGATTGGTATGAAATCTTTTCAGCTGGCTATATACCATTAAATAAGTTAGGGCTCACATGTTATTTCAGTTCCTGGTGTATAACTTGGAGCTAATTAGAAGGTATCTTGGGTCCTGGGAAGATTCAGTCCATTCTATTGTCATTATATTGAAATGCACATTTCCCCTAATCTTAAAAGATTGAATTGCATTTCTTTTAAAAAATGAAATAAAATGCCAGCTGGTTAAAAGAGAAAAAAATCTAGTTAGTATAATATTTTCCGCATCAATAGCACCATCCCTGCAGGGTATTGATTTCTCCCCATCTCGCTCAGCTCTCAGTCTCCGCTAATGAAGGCAGCAGGCAGTGAGGATGATCCCCGGGCAATAAATGATTCAGAAATCACGGCTTTTCATTTCGTGGTGAAATACAGCAGCCTCCTTGACCCTTTCTGGACCTAGTTCTGCTCCATCCACAAGGGCTGCAAGATCTTGGACAAGTCCCTGAGCCTGAGGAATTCAGTCACACCAGTCTTTCATGACTCTCCTCAATCTGTACTCAGCTGCTTCCCTGTTGTGAGTTCCGGTCCTGCTATTCTAGGTCATAAAAAAGCAAAAAAATAAAATAAAATAAATCTGTGAAATAATCAAGATTTAATGTAATAATAAGAGAGAAGAAAAATTTAACTCTAAAAGAGTTAATATAATATTAATATAATATAATTAATTATAATATAAATATAAATATAAATAATATAAATAATTATAATATAATTAATATAAACTTCAGTGCTTTAACTGCTGTGAGCCACGAAACCATTTGTATCATGCCTGGGAGAGTGTCCTGCTAGCATTCTCCTGGCCGGGGGGATCCATGTGGCGCTTTTGCACAACTGTCCGGGAGTTGACAGCTATAGAAGGGGGACAGGAGCTTCACCAGGCCGTACGTGGCTGTGTGCTTGCACTGTTAGGCCTTGATTAAGATAAAGGTTTGCCCAGGTGCGATCATATTGTTTGGGTAGTGTTTGACAACCACAGAATAATTTTTAATACAGAAATCAGTGAAAATTTATTTTAAAATCTTCTAGAGTTTGTTGTCAAGTTTTTGTTATCCCTTCAACATGATTAAGTAATGCTCATTAGAAACATACATTTAGAGGAAAGTTACGCATTTTCACATGAGAGTTCCTCCTCTGAAACTTGTTTTAGAAAAGCAAATACCCACCAGTTTCTACGATTTAAAGCTGTTGTAAATATTCCGGAATTAAATATCCGAGTAACATTGACCTCTTTCTTAGTTCTCTGCATTTTCAAAATTGTATGCCAACCTCATTTGTCCAGTGGTATATAAATCAGACAGCTCCATGGTTGCTCCAGGCTTCCATCCATTCAAAGAAATGTAACCAAAGCTATCATTTTTCAATTTTTCATCTACTAAATTTATACCTCCTAAAAATAAATCCAGTACTGGCAAGTGTGTGATGAAACTGGTGCTCTTTCTCTGCTGATGATATTGGTGAAAATTGGTTCAGCCCCTGTAAAAAGTATCTAATGGTCTCTTTCAAGAGCCATATTATTGTTAATAACCTTGACTCAGTAATTCTGCTCCTAAGAATCTATCTTAAAGAAATCATCTTAAACATGGAATATGTTATATCTATAAAATTATTTATAATTCCCAGCAACCAGAAGCAATGTAAAAGTCTACCAACATGGGCATGATTAGGTAAATTGTATTAGACTCCTCCAGTGGAATATTTTATAGACATTAGAGATTGTTATAATAAATGTGGATTAGCAGCATGGAAAATATGTAGGCTGTAATAGTTGGAAGTTATGTAACAAAAACAGCATGTTCTCTAGGATTATAAATGACTCCTCTTTAGCAACGGATCGAAGAACATGAGACTCTCCTCATCCAAGTATTTAGGAGACCCCAACTCTGTCAGTTAAATATTGCAGCATTGACAGATCAATCTGAAACTTACTGACTTGAAACAAGAGCCGCTTACATAGCTCATGATTCTGCAGGTCAGCCATTTAGGCTGGGAGCTACAGGGGAGGCTTGGTTGTCTTGATTGGGCTCTTTCATGCTGGGCTCTCTCATGCATCCTTGGTCAGCTGCAGGTGAGGTAGGTGGCACTGCTGATCTCAGCTGGGCTGTCCCATATATCTGGGTCCTTGGCTGGGACAACTGGGCCCCATGTGGCTTTTCATTCTCCATTGGGCTAGCCTAGGCTTGTTCTCATAGACAGAGGTCCAAAAGGGAGAATAGGAGTGTGCAAAACCTCTTGAGTCCTAGCCTTGGCACTGGTATAACATCATTTCCATCACATCCTGTTAATCAACACAAGTCACAGGCCAGCCCAGATTCAAGGATGGGAACTAGACTCTTACCTCTTCATGGGAGGAGCTGCAGTGTCTCGTTGTCAGAGGTGTGGATACTGGGGGGAGAATTATTGCAGCCATTTTTGTAAACATTCTACCCCTAACTCTCACTCACTCATTCTAACTTACTGAATCATCAAGTTTCCTTATAACCTTCAGTGATTCTCTGAAGAGTTCAGGGATTCCAAATCTAGTGCTTTACCCTAGGGCTGAGATTCCAACAGAACACTCCAGGTTGCATCCCTTTGGATTGGTCATTGTGCCTGTTCTGACTGCTCAGTCCTATTTCACAGTATTTCTTAAATATTTTGAATATCTCTTCTGTTTGATCTTCTATGATTTGGGGACCTTCCAGTAGTAAGTATGAAAGTTCAAACTTTCCCAGGGTTATCACTCTGCTAATGCACAGTTAGGAGAACATAATTGTGAAGTATCTTAATCGTCAACAACATCAGAGAGCATGATTAGGGTAGCTGGGACCTATATTTCTTGAATCTAGGTCAAAATCTTATTTTCTTTTTGATTCTTTTTGATTTAAGGTAGATAAAACAAGAATAGTAAGACCTAACTATTTCCAAACAGTATACACCTATACCACTTTGAAACACAGATTTCCAGGTCCCTCCAGACTCAGCAAGTCAGAATCCTTGGGAGTTAGGGGCCAATGCTTTTTAAAAGTTTCATAGGAATGAAGCCACTGGAATCAACTGAAGTCAAAGAAAAATTCATACAATTAGCTGACTTGTTTTCTCCAACATTGGATATACGTTCTGATGGACCACTACTGGTTTCAAAAGCCAACTGCTTTGCCAGACACAAACTCTCTCCCCATATGAGGCTGAAGATGGTGAAGCTGTCAGAAGTTTTGTATGGGCTAATGCATTATCACATTGCAGAAGAGCATAAACATCAGCTCACTGTATCCAAGGTCATGAAGAAAATGAATGATGCTCTTCCGGCAATGTTGCACATTTTTAGCACCTACAGGTCAAAGGCCTAACACAAATCAATAAGTCCTCCGTCAACAACTAACCAGGCAGCACTTTGCCTTATAGGTTTACAGCAGATAAAAAGTTCTGCTGTGTAGCAGGGGCTGAGAGCCCTTGCGTTAGACCTGTGTCGAGGAAGAAAGGTTTTGCCAGTCCCTTTATGTGGGTTCAACATCAGCATCCGCTCATCTCCTGCTTTGATGGTGCAACATGGACCTCTTCATGGGACCCTCACCTGGTGCGGCATCGTTCTCAGAATCAAAAAGCTGAGGCACACCCTCCGTTCCACTTTCAACATATTTGTAGCAGGAAGAAGCTAACCACTGCCCCTCACAGTGATTGCAGAGAGGCAGGGACTGTGGTTTCGGAAGGAGTCCAGGGTCACAAAGAACATATACTGGAAAATTAAACAGCAAATAGGTGCCGACCTCCACATGCTGATGTATACATAGCAGGCGCTCATAGAGATAGCAGGAGGGAGAGAAGTTTCTGGAGATATTGGGCCCTTAAAGGATGGGTGGGTTCCAGTGAGGCAAGGAGAGAGCACATTTCCAGCAGGGGACTGCGCATGGCAGTGCCAAAACACAGCCCCTTTGACTGTCTCGGGCTCCATTTGCAGAAGGGGAAAGTGTGATGGGCTTCACATACAAAAATGTGGGGGGGTTAGATCTTACTAATCCCACTGTGTTTGACTTCCATTTCCTCAATGTATAATAATTCTTCCTCTTCCATTCCTCTCTCCCTCCCTCCCTCCTTCCTTCCTTCCTCCCTCCCTCCCTTCTTCCCTCCCTCCCTCCCTCGTGCCCCCTCGTTGCCTCTGTGTTCACTTGTTTCTTCCTCCTTCAGTGGCCCCATTTTGCTTGTTCTTAGTCTGGACGTGTCCTCCTCTGAAGGCCCTGGGCACTCTGGCCCCTGCCTCCTCTCGCCTCACTCACACCTCCAGCCTTGAGGACCTTAGCTGCTTCCTCTGGTCTTTTCTTATCTCAGAGCCCTTCTGCCTAGAATTCTCTCTGCTCGCTTGTTCTTCCTCTGGTGCGGCTGCCTCCCTTTCTCCTTTAGGCCTCAGCATAGATGTCACCTCCCACCAAGGCCTCTGATGTCTTAGGAATAATTCTTTTTCCACCCATGGCACTGAGAGATGGCAGCCTCCTACAGAGTGGTGGGCAGAGTTTTCATGCCTATTCCACAGGCAGGACAGACCTCCCTGACTCAGAGTGCCAGCTAAGGAAGCTCGTCTCTGGTTTACCAAGTCTGGGGCCTGTGGCCTTTAGCACCTGCCAGCTGGTGCTAAAGCCCGCCCAGTGGTGAACGCCAAGGCTGAGGTCCCCGGAGGGTTTTAGCTTCCAAACCTGCTCTTTATTACCCTCCGGGGGGGGGGGGTGCCTTTCTTTGAGACTGAGTTATATGTTTCCTTTCTTTTCCCCTTTATTAGAGGCTTAATTTTTTTTTACAGCAGTTTTATGTTCGCAACAAAATTAAGATGAAATTACAGAGATTTCTCAGTATATTTTCTCCCCCTACACACGCACAGCCTCCCCCACTATCAACATTCCCCACTAGAGAATACATTTATCACAACTGATGAACCTACATTGACATATCACAAAGTCCATAGTTTACATATAGGGTTCATTCTTGGTGTTGTATATTCTATGGGCTTGAACAAATGTATACTGACGTGTATCCATCATTATAGTACCATACAGAGTAGTTTCACTGCCCTAAAAATCCTCGGTGCTCCACTTGTTCATCTCTTCCCCACCCCCCACCCCCTGGCAACCACTGATCATTTTATTGGTCTCCATAGTCTTGCCTTTTCCAAAATGTCATATGGTTGGAATCAGGTAGTATGTAGCCTTTTTCAGATTGGCTTCTTTCACTTATAATACACATTTAAGGTTCCTGCATGTCTTTTCAGGGCTTAATAGCTCTTATTTTTTAATGCTAAATATTCCATCGTCTGGATGTATCACAGCTAATTTATCTACTAAAAGACACCTTGTTCACTTCCAAATTTTGACAATTATGAGTAAAGCTGCTATAAACAGCTGTGGGCAGGTTTTTGTGTGGACATAAGTTTTCAACTGCTTTGAGTGAATTCCAAAGAGCATGATTGCTAGATAGTAAGGTAATAGTAGTTTACTTTACAAAACCTCTTAGTTTTGCAAGAAACTGTTAAAATGTCTTTTAAAGTGTCTATACCATTTTACACTCCCACGAACAATGAATGAGAGTTCCTATTGCTCTATATCCTTGCTAGCATTTGGTATCATCAGTGTTCCAGATTTTGGCCATTCTGAGAGGTGTATAGTGGTATCTCATTGTTTTAATTTGCATTTTCTGATCATATATGATGTGGAGCACCATATATGTGCTTATTTGACATCTGTATATCTACTTTGGTAAGGTGTTTGCTAAAGTCGTTCACTCATTTTTTAATCAATTGTTTGGTTTCTTATTGTTCAGCTTTGAGTTCTTTGTATATTTTGAATAACAGTCCTTTATCAGATGTGTCTTTTGAAAGTATTTTCTCCCACTCTATGGCAGAAGTTTTTAATTTTAATGAAATTCAGATTATCAGTTATTTCTTTCATGAATCATGCCTTTGGTGTTGTATCTAAAAAGTCATTGTCATTCCCAAGGTCATCTAGATTTTCTCCTATGTTATTTTCTAGGAGTTTTATAGTTTTGCATTTTATACTTAGGTTTGTGATCCATTTTGAATTAATATTTATGAAGGGAGAAAGGTCTTTGTCTATTATTCCAGCACTATTTGTTGAAAAGACTGTCTTTGCTCCATTGTTTTGCCTTTGCTCCTTTGTCAAAGATCAATTGACTGTATTTATGTGGGTCTATTTCTGGGCTCTCTACTCTGTTCCATTGATCTATTTGTCTCTTCTTTCACCAATACCAAACTGTCTCGATTACTGTAGTTTTATAGTAAGTCTTGAAGTTGGATAGTGTCAGTTCTCCAACTTTGTTCTTCTCTATCCACATTGTGTTAGCTATTCTGTGTCTTTTGCCTCTTTAGAATTAGTTTGTCAGCATCCACAAAGTAATCTCCGAGGATTTTGATTGGGATTGCATTGAGTCTATAGATTGAGTTGGGAAGAACTGGCATCTTTATAATATTGAGTCTTCCTATCCATGAACATGGAATAAAAAACATTAGGTTTTTTATTTCATTTATTACATTTTTGTAGTTTTCCTCATATAGATCTTGTATATATTTTGTTAGCTTTAAACCTAAGTGTTTTTTTAGGTGCTAATGTAAATGGTATCACATTTTTAATTTTAAATTCCAGGCCAGGTGCGGTGGCTCACACCTATAATCCTAGCACTTTGGGAGGCCAAGGTGGGAGAATTGCTTGAGCCCAGGAATTTGAGACCAGCCTGAGCAACAGAGCAAGACCCTATCTCTACAAAATATTTAATAATTGGCCAGGCTTAGTGGTATATACCTCTAGTCCCAGCTAGTTGGGAGGCTGAAACAGGAAGATTGTTGGAGCCCAGGAGTTTGAGGTTGTGGTAAGCTATGATGATGCCACTGCACTCTAGCCTGGACAACCGTGAGACTCTGTCTCAAAAAAAAAAAAAAAAAATCCACTGTTTATTGCTGTTATGTAGGGAAGTGATTGACTTTTGTATTTTAACATTGTATCCTGCAGTCTTACTATATCGCTTATTAATTCCAGGAGATTCTTTTGAATTTCCTACACAGACAGTCATGTCATCTGTGAACAAAGACAGCTTTATGTCTTATTTCTCAACACCTTTTATTTCCCTTTCCTGTTATTACATTAGCTAAAACTTCCAGTACAGTATTGAAAAGGAATGGTAAGAGGGGACATCCTTGCCTTGTTCCTGATATGTTTCCTTTACATTTTGGGTCTACGCTACCCAGAACTCTTATCTCTTAGCATCCTCCTTTGCAAATCCCACCAGTGACATCAACCCCCTGGGCTAGGCCCTGAATTCACAACACCTTTCCACCCCTTCATGTGTTGGTGCACACTGTTCTCTTTACTGGGAGTCATTTTGCTTCCTCTTTACCTTTCAAACTGCCTCTAATCCTTCAAGATGCAGATGAAATGTCACCTCTGCCGTGAAGCCCTCCCTATGTACTACAGGTGAAACTAGTATTTCCACAGGCTCCGTAGCACTTTGTATGATAATGATAACTAAGAACAGATAACAAGTTACTGCATGGCAGACATTGTTCCAAGCATACTTTTTAACTCATTTACTCCTCACAGAAACTCTTGAGCTACTCTTATCGGTCCCCTGTTTTACCATTGAGAAAACAATGCAAAGAGAGTTTACATGTTGCTGGGGATCATATTGCCAGAAAACAGTGAAGATAGGATTGGAACCCAGGGTGTCTGACTACAAAGTCCGGGCTCCAAACACTAGATGGCCTTCAGAGATTCCTCTGTGATGTCATAGCCAGTAGCATGTTGTTTGGGAATTTAGTTCTCCATTTGATGGTGAGTCTTTGAGAGCGGGGTTGTATTGTATTTATCTCAGGGTCTCTGACTGCCCCAGCACTGGGCTTTGCCCAGAAGAGATGGTGACCAAGTGAATGGAGGACTAACATTCAACTGCCGTAATACTGTTCTCTGTTCTCCACCCCTGATCTTAATCCCATTTTTGTGTTGCCTTGACCTTGCGTGAAATACTACCAGCTTTGTTTCTGACCTTTTATTTGTGTGTGTGTTTGCATATTTTCATTTCTTCTAATAATCCCATCACTGTTTTCCTGTGAATCTTCAAGTTGTTTCCTAGCTTAGTATCCTAAATGGTTATGCCTTATTTGTATTAATTTTAACCTTATTTATATTCTTTATGTTATCAATCCTATTCATGGGGCTTCTTGTAATTAAAATATCACCTTGATTCACTCTTTGTATCTTCTCACTGCAAACCAAATATATTCAATATCCATTCTTTTTCTTTAAATTTCATATGTTCCCAAAGATAACTGCTGTCATTAAAATCATAAGGTCAAAATATTTTTACTTGAAATTCACAATATTGATACTTCATTGTAAATAGATTTTATTTGTACAGCTATGTTACAATGTAAGAGAGCTTTATCTAGTATTTTTCTGTAAATTATAAAAAAAATAACTCATATGTTACTCCTCTGGCCTTTCCCCCATTCTCTCAGCCAGTCTGACTCACTGGATTGTATGGTTACAGGATCTTGTTGCTGTTCCTGGGATTCAAGGGGAAAACTCTAAGTCTACAATCTCAGTTTCAGTTTAATTTTGTATTAGTTCTATTACTGTTGACTAATTATGCAGTTTCTTCTCCATTTTGACTTAATGTCTTTGCGTGCCTCAAAGAAGCATTTTTTAATCCTTGCAGTCTTTCCTGATATAAAATGGAAAAGAACCATTCCCTCAGTTAGAGTTTTTAAAATTTTTTTCTCTTAGGATAAAAAAGAAACCCTCCCAAATGTTGTGCCTTCTGGTTCTCAGTTCATCTTTCAGTATATGCATGGGTTTTCCTGATGGTCCCTGATGCACTGGTTGTCACCATCTTTGGGCTGTGTGCAGGGATGGGACAGGTAGGGCAGTTATTACTCTAGAACGCCTTCTGCATCTCCTGTTTTATGACGAGAGTGTGACTACCCACTGTATAAACAGAAAGCTTACTCAGCTTCAGGTCAAAGACTTGGGGAGGGGCCCACGGAGAGGGCAATAGAGAGACCACTGGTTAGGAGCCTTGGATGAAAGTCCAGGGAATTGCTGGCAAATCATTCGATCCTTCTGAACCTCTGCTTATTAAGCGGGAGAAACAATACCTATCTCAAAGTTTTGTTGTGAGTTAAAAGACTTGTCTTTATAAATGACTTACAATTACCACCTTCCACTTAGTTGTAGCTGCTGCTGTTACTATTATTTATTTGTAAACTTTTTGATGAATAGCATACCTACAGAAAATCACATGTGACAGCATGATGAATGTTCATAAACTAAATACACCTGTGCAACCAGCACCTGGCTTGACAGAGCAGTGCAGCACCCCAGAAGCCCCCTCATGTCACTTAGCAATATTTATTCATGTAGATTAGCTCCTTTGTTTTAACTGCTGAATAGTTCTATTTTATGATTATAACATAGATTCCTTATCCATTTCCTCTCCCGAGGGACATTAGGCTGTTTGTTTTTTTCTTTTTCCTTTTCTTTTCTTTTTCACCATGCCCTTCCTTCCTTCCTTCCTTCCTTTCTTTCTTCTTTTTTTTTTGCCTATTACAAGAAACACTGTAATCCTGTACACATTTTATATCAGGCAGTGGCTAGTGAAGACAACAGAAGCATTCTAAGTATTTCCAGTCAAGAGGAGATTGAATACAGGGAATTGAAAGGATGAAGGAAGTGAAGATCAGGAGCTGCTGCAAGTGTTCAAGGAGTCATGACTTTCAGGGATCACAGCAAACCACCAAAAAATATTCTCAGGTGCCTGTGCCACTGAATTCTCAGAAGGAGGCCTAGAAGCCACTAGCAAACCTCACATCCGCCATCTACTAATTCCCAGGCAGTGAATAGCAGCTTCTCTTTGCCTGTCTTCCAAGTGTCATGTGATTAATCTCACTAGCAAAATCTAATCCGTAGCCTGCCAGCAGGGGAGTCTGGGAGTTGTAGTTTGCAGCACACAGGCAGGAGTGTGGAAGGGTCAAAATGGTCATGAGTATCAAGAGGTAATACTCAGTGTGCATGTACCCCAGCCCTTTCCCACAGACAGCACATGCCCTAGAAGAGTCTGAATAATTCTGGTTAGCACCTGGTACATGCCTTATAATGTCGCCTCAGCTGTAGAATTCAGTCCGGTTACTTGGGACTCCCTGAACCCTTCCCAGTGGAAGCCCACTAGTCACCAATACCACCATAAAGCCAGAAAGGGCTCTTTGAGGAGTGGTAGCCAGTTGCAGATGACAGAAGCCTAGGAGAGAAGCGGTAGAACCCAGAGAGTGAGAGCAGAGGCTTTGAAGCCAGACGATGAAGGCTCAAATCCCAGCTCCTTTGCTTTCCAGTTACTTTCCTTTGCAAGTTACTTAACCTCTGTCTCAAGTTCCTTATCTGTTAAATGGAAGTAATAATAGTAAATTCAGCATCTACCTGTTGCATGATTATAAATGAGTTAATACAGAAAAAAGTGCCCGTTACATAGTAAATCTTCAACAAACTTAGCTGTCACCATCATTGTCCTCATCATCCCTATAATATCCCATGGCAGAGACCTTACCAGGTCTTACACCAGAATAAGGTTGATCTAATAAGAAGATGCAGGGTTAGGGTGCCGTCTCTGGTGTTAGACAGACTCTCTCCCTTCCTTGGGCTTCCCCCCTCTGGTTCTGAGCTCTAAGCTCCCTCTGTACCATGAGGACAGGGTGGATGAATATGCCCCAAGATGCCTTCTGCTCTGTCTACCAGGGACTCTGTAGCCACCTTCAACCTGAGTTTCCCTGGGATGCTCTAGAATACTGCCCAGGCTTTTATTGTTTGAAAGGTCACCTCTATTTTGGCACCTCTATTTCTGTCAACATGAAATGTTTGTGTTCAGGCACCCAAACTGTATTCACCTCACCTTGTGTCTTGTGGATACTTTCAACAATGCTAAATTTCTGAGGGAATTTTATGACAGTACTTATGATTATTTTCAGTAGGTGTTGGATCCAGGTGATTATAAAATCTAATGGAGAATGCAGAGTAGACAGAGTCGCCCTTGGGGATTTAATCATTTATTCCAGTCATTTTATTGCACTGTGTCTTGTTCTGCCAATACCTGAAACAGTAAACTCAGGAAGCAATAGCTGTAATTTAAAAATGTTCAGTGCACTGAGTTGATGGTGTGTTATTCCAAAATTAGGAACATTTTAAGTATGTGGTTTATAATTGCCATAACAACAGCAACAACAAAACAAAAACAATTCAAATAGGTTAACTAAAAATTTAAAAATGTACGAGCGATGCTGCTAATAGAAGAATAGAGAAAGGCAGAGGGCCTGGGAGCTGCCAGTTGCTTCTGCTGCTCCCCTGCAGGGTTCTGTCGCGGAGCCCTCCGCCGCCGTGGTGTGCCGCATGCCATGGACCCAGCAGTCAGATGGGCGCCCTGCTAGGGTGCCTGCTCTATTAGGAACTGGAGCAAAGTGGGGCCGAAAGGTTCACCACCTTTGACCTTCACAACGTTTCAAGACTAGGTTGGAAACTTTGGCCAAACAGTCACTGTAAGGATGGTTTCATTCCTGAGTACTCACAGCCACACATCCCTGAGTGGGTTTGGCAGGTCTTTCTCCTGAGCACTGAGTGCCATACGTTGGGAGCTTGTGACAGTTAAGGTTCCTCAAACCCAAGGTTCCTCTTGGGTCACGTGTTATTTATTAATTACATTATCAGCAAATCACAAAAACTCCAGTCTACTTGGTTTAAACAGCAAATGAATTGTATCTCATAGAAGCATCCAGAGGTACAGGAGGCTCCAAGGTCCTGCCTCGCTTCTCTTTCTCGAATTTCCCTCCTGAGCTGCTTTCTTGGCCTGCAGCAGGATGTTTTCAGCAAGTCCGCCCTTCTTATTCTTACCCAGACATGAACCCCACAGGTTCTCCAAGACCCACCCAGATCTCAGAGAAGGAAATCTTTCCCAGAAGCCCTCAGCACACTTCCACTAGAGTCTCATTGGCCAGATTAGGGTTAGAGCCTTCACTGGGAATCGGTCTACCAGGATTACCTCGGGGCGGGGGGTGGGAGGAGCAGGGAGGCAGCTCACCTTTCCTGGGGCGAGCCATATGGGGGAAGAGTTCTGTAGGGAAGGGATAAAGAAATGTCTTATAGCTACTACCTGTTGTATCTCATATTATTTTCTGTTTGTGAAATGACTTTAAGTTTAGTCTTCCCACAAAACTATATACAGAGGATAATAACCAGACTCAAACTGCATTTTGTATAATTTCATCCTCATCAAAGGAATCACTGTTCTTTTCAGCTCTTTTCACACCCACCTCAGATTCAAGCAGCCTGAAAGGAACTCCAAAGACATGTAACCCAATCAGATTATATCTACACAGGCTCATGGGATCAAGACCCAAAAGAAGTTTCAGCCTAGTTTAAGAAAACAGGCCATGCATGCCCTGTCCTCAAACGTCCCCCTCTGTAACTCTGGCAGATATCAAGGTTCACTGGACTAAACGTCTATGAGCAAACCTGACTTCGGCCTCAGTGCAACTTTCCAGGATGACTCTAGTTTGTATATTTAGACTCTGGCAAATGTTAATATCATCCTAAAAGGGTATTCTTACTGTGAGTATTTGGTTTAGAGAAAAACTCAGCTTCTACGAGACCCAGATCTCTAACTGCAAAGTCAGCGCTCTATTTGAAGAGTGCTCAAACCCCCAGAGAGATTTAATGTCTCAGGGGTGAAAGAATCTAGAATGTGCCCTCCATCAGTCATAACTGTGTCCTGTCCTTTGCAGAGCAAAGTTACACAACCAAATTTCACCCCATGGGGCCCCCATTTGGTCTTATTTTGTTTCTGAATTTTGGACTTAGAAAACTCAGTATAAAGATGAGCATCATATTCCATTCACAGGCGAATCCATATCCCAGGGGCAGAAAACAGAGGAAGCTGCATTGTTTTTTCTCTTCACATCATTTCAGTTCTTGAGCCAGCAGGAAATTGTATCCCCCTTCTTTCCACCACAATAAACTGAAACACTTTCTTTCTTCCTCCTTGTTAGAAGAAAAGTCTTCAACTCCTTTGCTTATTTAGCCATTATGAACCCACCTGCCTGCCTGCTCAGGCACTTCCCGCATCTCTGCTCTTGGCTCACCTTTTTAATTCCCCCCAATTCAGTCCCCACCCTGACCTTGCCATTTTCCAACACGATTTTCACCCGTTTCTGCCATAAGCTTCAGGTTACCGCCAGGCTCATTGATGTGCCAGCAATGCCGGCAGAGAACTTTCGTGGCCTTCTGCGTGGTCTCTCTGCCATCTGAGTGGTTTGCATGAGCGGTACATGTAAGGACATGGTCTGACTTCTAGGCCTGGTAGTCTTGTGGCCCCTGGGAAGTGCAGTTGAGTGAAGAGGACAGACACCCCTTGGAGGGTGGTTTGGCCTCTGCCTTCTGGACAACTGTCACTTCTAGGTTGAAGGTCTTGTGATGGGATTGACAGCAAGAGGCAGGGAGAGATGGTGCATGGAGAGAGGAGACCCTGAGCGTGGGAAGCACTAGAAGGAAGATACTCTATAGTTTTGGCCAGAAGCCGTGCCCCAAATCTCTATTTCTGTGCCACTACTGATTGTAAGCTGGTGGCCATCTGTCTTCACTTGGCCCCAGCCTCCCTTTTTCCTTAGCCATGGCCATGGCAGCAACCTTGGATGTTGCCCAGACCCTGGCAAAGCTTTTCTCCCTACCTGTACGTGTGCCCTGCCTCTTCCTCCTGAAGGCTTGATTGTTCCTGGACAGGCCTCGGGGCTGCACCCACAGGGACCCTCTGCTGGTTGTCCCCTCCACTCCCAGCCTTCTAGCCGCTTCCACTCCCTCATCTGCTTTCCCTCGTGGCTTACAGCGGGTTCACAGCCTCTGAGTTCTGGGCCAGGCAGCTCTAAAAATGCAACCTCATGCAACAACCAGATTAACTTAGTGCCAAATCCAGGCCCTGGAACTTCACACTCTGTCTCTCTGAGCCCCACTCACCGCCTCTGAAAAACGGAGATCAAAATAATGCCTATCTCAGAGTGTTATTACAAGGATTCAAGAAGATGAATGTATAAGAGACCTTCACAAACCCTAATGCACTGTAATTATCTTAAAGGAAATTGTTATATATCGATCTCTGAAGATACAAAGAGCCCCTCATTCAGCCTGGCCTATCAGCATGTCCATCAAAATGAGGTTCCAGAAAAGATATTCTTTCCTTAAATATTGATGAAAGCTTTAAGGCAATCTCTGGTTCAAATTTCAGTTGATTAAAAAGAATATAAAAAAGAACGGTCTCCCATCCAATCCTGCTTTCTAGCTACCAAATTCTCCTCCCTGGAGGCAGCCTTCATGATTATTTTTTTGTGTATCACCCCGGAGGTGTTTCATTCACATGCAGAAAGTGTTGGCTTTCATTCTCCTCCCCCTTGACAAGGTGGCAGCAACTGTCTGCATGCTGCACCTGTTTTCTCTCCCCTTCCCCCTCAGTTGTTTTATCTTTGCCAACCAGATAGGTGGAAATGGTATTTTGCTGTGGTTTTAATTTGTGTTTTACTTATTGTGAGTGATAGTCAGGACAATTTCCTACCTAAAAGCCCATGTGAACTGGCTTTTCAGATGTTTTACCCAGTTTCTTTGAGTTGACCGTATACTTATTGAGTTGTAAGAGCTCTTTGCTAGTCAGACAAGCCCTTTCTAATATATGTTACAGCTATTTTCCCCAGTTTAATGTTTACTTTTTGATTCTGTTACTATTACTTGTTTCCATGCAGTGTTTGATTTTATGTAGTCAGATTGTTGTCATGAGCTTTGGTAAGAAAGAAGAAAGACAAAGCTGTTCGGCTCTGAGGTTTGAGTTTGGTCAATCTGTCTCGAGCTTTTATTCTTTTTCTATCACCTATTGTTATCCTCTGACCAGATGAAGAGGGCAAGGGCTGGAGCTGTGACCTGAATGGTCCTAGGAAGCAAGGGACAGTCCAGAATTCTGAGTCCTGGGACAAATTGAGAACACAGATGAGATCTGAAGTGAAGGGTTTGCCTTGGAGAGAGGCTCGAAGGTCCCAGTAACCAGCACATAGGGATTCCTCAGAGCTATGAAGAAAGAAGTCTTTTGTTAAATTGGGGTTGGATTAAGGTGCCAAGCCTGTTCCAGACTTACTGTCCTCGGGCAATTTAGGAGAATGAGAGAATTACCCTAGTCAGTGGATTCGAACCTGCACAGTTGAGGTCAGCCATCGTGGCAGAGTCTGGTATTCACAGACACATAGACATACCTTCTCTAGCTCCTTTTCTCTTCTGAGATGCCAATTCCTGCCCTTGTGGGTCAGATTAGCAGTAGTCCCATCTGTTACATATTCCGTCATTGTGGAATCCTGGAATCAGGAGCTAGGAAAGGGGTTGATTCTTGATCCTTTCTGCACTGATGTCCCATTCTGTGCTGATGTCCCTTCTTTAATATAGGCAAAGTCCATGCCCAGTGAGGACAGCTTATTAACCACCTGCTCTGCATGGGGGTCCGATGGCAGCAGCAGCTGAGTCCGTCTTGGAGGGGATGGCAGAGTGGCACATTTCTTGGGCAAGTGGTGTCGCCTTGGGCCCTGCAAATGCTGGGAAAGATTCTGAGCAAGTTCACCAGCAGCTGGGCTGTTCTCTTTTGAGCATTCAGACATCTGATGGATATTCCAGCTTGTCAGGACTAGTAGCCGGAAAGTTTGCTCTGAATACCATTACTGATTTTTCCCCACCCCTCATCTCCCCACCCTTTGGCCATTCTCTTAAAGCCAGATTCTAATCTTTCTTTGAAAAGGGCATTTCTCAAAAGAAATGTTCTCTCTTTCTCTGCTAGACACTCCTGCAGCAAGTGAGGATGAACAGCAGCTTTGATCTTGTAGGCGTTCTTTTTAAGTTTGATCTTTTGATCTAATGTTTTGTTTCTATATACTTAATGGTTTGCCTCAAAATCGCCTAAATACCAGGTCAAATAAGACAAATACTTTCAAAAGCAAAACCCATACCAATGCTTTCTTGTTACCCCTAACAAAGTGCTATAAAATTGTTCTTTGCAACCAGCAAATTGTTTCTAAGTTGGCAGAAGGTGACGAGAACTTCTCGGTCTCTGTGACCATGGATCACTGACCTAGATGAGCGCCAAAGCCCAAGTAGCAAATTACACATCGGTAACTCTGCTTTGTCACTGTCCTAACATTCTTTATGGGAAGTAACAGAAAATTTACTTCTTCGAGAGCACTTGCCAAGCACCACAGGCCATGAATGATTGCCTTTTTCTTTCCCGTGAGGGTTGTGGGACAACCTAGTTCACTCTACCTTAGCCCCATTGGAACGTGAGCCTCTGAGCCAGTTTGGTGTGCAGTGCAGGTCACAGATGTCTCGGGCATTGCCACACAGAATGATTAGTGGACAGAGCACCGAATCCAGGGTTATTAGAGTTGGGTAACGGTGCTGAAGGCATCTTTTCTCATAACCCTTTATCTTCCACCACATAAATAGAAGTCCTAGGCACAGGAGTCCATGAGGCACAAGACCCAGAGAAATGCCAACACACTGGAGCAATATAAAATTGGAACACAACTCCACAGGATTTAATTGACTCCATTTGGTGTTTGGAGGTATCAGAAATCTAAGTGAACCAGTGAATGAAGCCCACCGAAATTTTATTCTGATTCAATGTAGTTATAGCCATGTCTCCTAGGCCAAGACCTACAATAATTTGACGATATCGCTGCCAAAATATTCTTATGAATAATTAATTTTAAGATTCTGTGGTTGCCACTCATCTTTAAATCCATGAGCCAGTCTCTAGGCCTCTTTCAAAAGTTAATTAATCTACATTTTTATGAAGGGAAACATTACCCCTGTGATAGAACTGATGTGTGTATGAGAGCCAGTTTAGTGGGCAGTGCAGAGCACAAACATCTCAGGCATTCCCACGCAGAATTATTAGTGGACAGTTATTAGTGGCTGTCTGTGTTGCCGTGGAACCTTAAAATGTACTGCAAACTAATGCATGTGTACAACAAATGGAGAACTGGAAACATCCCAGGTATCCAACAATAAAGGAATGGTTAGATAAATTTTGGACATGTAAGCATTACAAATGAATACACGAGGGTGTCTGCTTCTGGTCAAGATAGAGTATTACGACCCAGATTTACCCTCCTGCCTGAAATAGCCAAAAAAGAAAAAGAAAAGAATGTACAAAACAATGATTTTCAAGACACTGGACATCAGGCAGTGAAAGATAGTGACCCCTGAGAGAGGGTACACAAAAGAGGTGAGTCCCATGGGTGGCCTGGCTTTTACTGCTTTGGGAGTGTGCAGGCCACAGCATAGGGAGGGTGTCTTAGTCTGTTTTGTATTGCTCTGAAAGAATACCCGAGACTGGGTGATTTATAAAGAAAAGAGGCTTATTGCATTCATGGGTTTGCAGGTTGAATAGTTCAAGGACGTGGCCCTGGCTTCTTGGCAAGGGCTTTCGTGCTGCATCACAATATGGCAGGAAAGGTCAAAGGGGAAATGGACATGTGGGAAGAGAGGGAAATCTGAGAGATGTCCTGGCTTTGTAACAACCCACTCTCTCAGAACCAATCCATTCCCACAAAAACGCATCCAGTCTCTCAAGAGCGTGAACTCACTATGGTAAGAACAGCACCAATCCATTCATGCGGGATCTGCCCCATGACCCAGACACCTCCCACGAGGCCTCACCTCCCAACCCTGCCACAGTGGGGACTGAATTTCAACATACGTGTTGATGGGAACAAGCAAACCATATCCAAACCATAGCAGAGAAGGAACTGAGGTAGGGCCCAGCGGGTTCTGAGTTGAGAAGACAGAGCTGAGGGTCCAAGGAAGACCATGGCAGGTAGAGTTCATAGGACGCTGTACTGGAGAGAAACCCTGGAGACCTGCAGATGGTTTCCCTTGAGTATCCCGCAGTACTGATCAGCACCTGTGTGTGAGCTCAGGGCAAGAGCCATCCAAATGGATTAAAGGGCACAGTGCCCAGTGCTTGTACTGGGCCAGGAATAATGCCTGTTTCCACTAGGCAAACGGGAAAACCTTATAGTTCATGGGGCCTGGGTAGAATATGCCTTAGTAGTAGGGTAATTAGCCCTAGACTGAGCATTGCTTCCACCCTGCCTAGCAAATCAGAAAAGCAAAACCTCAAAGGATCAAAATGTTTCCAATAATTCAATTGCATCCCCAAATAAAGATCAAGAGTATTCTTAGAAATACAAAAATATCAAGTACCTAACAAGGTAAATTCTGTAATGTCTGGCATCAAAGATTATGAGGCATGCAAAGAAGCAGAAAAACACAATCGAAACTAATCCAGAACTGACACACATGTTAGAATGGGCAGACGAGGATGTGAAAAGTTGTCACAAGTTTGTTTTAAAAGTTTAGCAGAGACATGGAAGATATTTTTAAAAGACCTAAAGAGAACTTTTAGAGATGAAAACTATAAAGTCTGAGATGAAAAATACAGGGGATGTGATTTACAGCAGATTAGACATTGCAGAAGGAAAATTAGTGAGTTTGAGTACATAGTGATAGAAGGAATTCAAAATGAAACACAGAAAGAATTCTTTTAAAAAATAAAGATAGGCCAGGCACAGTGACTCGTGCCTGTAATCCCTGCACTTTGGGAGGCCGAGGCCAGAGAATCACTTGAGGCCAGAAGTTCAAGACCTGCCTGAGCAACCTAGTGAGATTATTTCTGTTCTACAAAGAATAGAAATAATTAGCCAGGTGTAATGGCACACACTTATAGTCCCAGCTACTTGGGAATGCAGGAGTTTGAGGTTGCAGTGAGCTATGATAACGACACTGTACTCTAGCCTGGGTAACAGAGTGAGACCCTGTCTCAAAAATAATAATAATAATAATAATAATAATCCTTAGATAATTTCACATGGCATAATATGTGTGTGATTAGAGTCCCTGAAAAAAAGGGGAGCAGGAGATAGCAGAAAAAATATTTGAAAAAATAATATTAAAAATTTTTCTAAATGTGATGAAAACTACAAACTCACAGATCCAATGTGTTCAATGAACCCTGATCTCAAGAAATATGAAGAAAGCTACACCAAGGCATATCACAATCAAATTGCTCAAAACCAGTGATAAAAAGGAAAAGGAAGCATAACATACAGAGGAACAAAAGATGATGCCAATGTCTTATAAACAATGCAAATGAGAAGACAGTGAAGCCACATATCTATTGAAAGGAAAAAATCTGTCAACCTAGGATTCTATTACATATCCAGCAAAAAATATCTTTCAAAATTAAAGGCAACAAAAGCAGTTTTCAGATACACAAAAGCTGAAAGAATTCATTACCAGCAGACCAGCACTACACGAAGCCCTTCAGGCAGAAGGAAAATGATACCAAATTGAAATCTGGGTGTACACAAAGGAATGAAAAACATCAGAAATGGTAACTACACTGCCCCAGTGCTCTCAAATGAACTATGAGAGTTCAGAGTAGCCTTATTTGTAACAGCCCAAATCTAGAAACAACCCAAATGTCAATCACCAGGTGATCAGATAACAAACTGTGATATAGCCATACGACGATACTCAGCAGTAATAGGAATGAATGTCGATACATGCTACAACATGGATGAATCTCAAAATAACTGTTTTGTGGAAGAAGCCAAAGAAGAGTATTTACTGTATGGTTCCATTTATACAAAATTTTAGGAAATGCAAAGTAGCATATAGTGACAGAAAGCAGATCAGCCTGGAAGTTGGGGTGGGTATGAGAAGGAGAAGAAGGGAGGAACTACAAAAGGGCACAGGGAAACCTTTGGAGATGATGGATATATGCACCATCTTGATATGGTGTTGGTTTCACAATTATATACATATGTCCAAATTTAGCAAATTGTACAGCTTCTATTTGCATAGTTTATCATATGTTAATTAAATCTCAAAGCTGTTAAAAATTAATATATGAAGACAAAGTAGAATATGGGAAAGACACAGGAAGAGGACACACAAAAATATAGAAAACACAGTTTTATAAACCCTGTAACCTAAAACAGCAACTCAAAGTACTTAAAAATTTTACACACACACGTATGTTTGTGTATGTAAGCCCTGTAACAACTAGGTAAAAAACTACATATAACATAGATGGTATATCTATCAAGAAATAATTTAGAAAGGCAGTTATGTTTAGAAAAAAGTTATTGCAATAATTTTACCAGTTGTTTTAATAATACAAATATGAATAAATAGAAGATAAAAAATATACTCTATTCTCAGACTTTGCCATTTTATGGGATTTGAATTTTAATTACTGTATTTAAAGTTTTTAATGATTGCCTTAGAAACTTAATCTTTCTGTGCCACAATCTCTCCTTATATATAAAATGAGGACATTAATAGTGTTTAACTCCTAGAAGCTTAAATGAGCTAATTCATTACTAAGTGCTTGGAACAGTACCTGGCATACAGTAAGCACTCAATACATGTTAGCTTTTACCATTACCATATACTAACAGAATGTTGCCTCCAGGACTGCCTTGGATCCAGAAAGTTGAAATTTTTTTTTTTTTTTTTTTTTTTTGAGACAGAGTCTCACTCTGTCGCCTGGGCTAGAGTGCCGTGGCGTCAGCCTAGCTCACAGCAACCTCAAACTCCTGGGCTCAAGTGATCCTCCTGCCTCAGCCTCCCGAGTAGCTGGAACTACAGGCATGTGCCACCATGCCCGGCTAATTTTTTCTATATATTTTTAGTTGGCCAATTAATTTCTTTCTATTTTTAGTAGAGACGGGGTCTCGCTCTTGCTCAGGCTGGTCTTGAACTCCTGAGCTCAAACGATCCTCCCGCCTCAGCCTCCCGGAGTGAAAGTTGAACTTTTAAATGCTAATTTCTCCCCTATCTCTGTGTACTCAGAGAAAAGCAACAAAATCTGAAAAAGGGATGGGGAGAAAAGGGGAAGGGCTTTGTTTCTTAGTTTCTGCTTCCTGGCTTGATTGAAACAAAACCCCACAAATGTGCAGAGCGGTTCTTTGGGTCCCATGGCGAGAGGAGTAGGCATCATGGACATCCAGCCAGTCAGGGCAGGCTTCAAGGTCGAAGACCCTCGGCTGGGTTGGAAATGGTGCATGAAGTGAGCAGCCGGCCTGCATGTCCAGTCCCAGCTCTCAGGCGCGCGCTCCCTGTTAGGAGTTTGTGTCCTCCCCCGCCTGACTGTGCCTGGCCACCACCTATCTCCTCGGGACTCTGGGCCCCCTGTTTGAGCAGATAGTTTTCATTTTGCTTTACAGGTCATTGTTTCTCTGAGTGATCTCTTGGCCTCCAATCTTAGCTAACAACCTTGCCTGTCATTATCTTAGGCTGTTTACGGTGATGCGTTGTATGTGTGTATTTATTCTAATATATGCATGTATATTCCAGCTAATAGAGAAAACAGTCCACTTTATCATTTCCACACGTAACAGTTCATACTGATAAGTCGTATTTTTCTCATTCCACCTTTAAGCTTGGGGTAGAGTCATCACAAAGTAGTCCGGGTGGAAAGGAGACGAGCCTCCAAGGAGTTAGGGGTTCTCCCTGGCACCTTCCAACCACGGTCACGTACAAGTGCTTTACTGTCTGCTTCTCTTTGTAAAACCAAATGGTTATAATTTGGATAACTTTAAGAGACATGGAGATTGTACTACTTAAAAGAATACTATGACTTTGGGAGATCGAGGTGGGAGGATCACTTGAGGCCAGGAGTTCAAGACCAACCTGGGCAATAGCAAGACCCCATCTCTACCAAAAAAAAAAAAAAAAAAAAAAAAGTACCATGAAGGTCCTTCTCTTATGTAGATAATCTACATAATAATTTGTTTTTCATAAATTTGCATCTTTACACAATGCAGTTCATTAAAACAGAATCCTTATGATCTTAACTCATGTTTCATTACCATGAACCAAAGCATCTTAACGTGAGGTGAAATGGATTGTAGCCTTGTAATATCCCTCAATTACAGGAGCCATTTGACAATGCTGCATTCTCCCACCTCATCCAGACACTGGAAGACGGTGCATTTGCACAGAACTATCAGGTCCTAGAGCTCATTTATCTGTCTAAGCCAGGGCTCTGCTTATAGGATTTTCTGTAAAAGGACATGTTGAGTGACATGTCAGATTCCTACAGTCTGGGACCTTTATTCCTTTCATGGATTTGCATTGAAATTAGAAGTAAAGCTAATGGAAGTAGATGGAATTATTCATTTCCTGGGGATACCTGTGAGTGCTTATGCCCTAAATACAAAACAAAGAAGTCTTCCTCATCACACATTTTTTTCCAGAATCCTGTGTTCTAAAACTCATATGGAACTAATTTCAGATGTGTGTGATAAAACTTGCTTTAAATTCTCAAGTGGGTCATATGGGAAAAAGAACTACCTGGTGGCAGGTAAGTGCCAGTTGGTCAGGCCGTGCACTGCATTTCCTGGGTGGGCTGGGTATGACCCATGAGCACTGTGGTCCAGGTTGCAGCTGAGGGCTGGCCTCTGCGAGCTGTGTCTGATGTGCTGCTCCTTGGCTGGCTTCCCAGCAGCTGTGTGCAAAGCCTCCACCTGCAGAGCTGAGTCTTTACTCTCAGGAGCTACATGTGGGGATAGTGGAGTGTGGGGACTCCAAGGATTTTCTGCTAGAGCCTCTCCACCCTGGGTAGCCCGGCAGGACCCTGAAGCACAAGTTCACTCTGGAGTGGGATACAGCCAGTGACGGCCACTGACCCATGTATCGCAGAAGGAAGGGTGGTATGTGTTGGTGACGGGGAAAACCGTCGGGCAGCCGGAACACGACCACTCGCCGCCTCCCTGCTGCTATGCATCCCTGCGGACCGGTGCTACGCTGGGCTGGCTGGAGGCCGCGCGCAGGGTGGGGGGCATGTGTGCGCTGCTTGGGCCGGGCCTCGTGTGCCTGTCCGGGCTCGGTGTTCGGCCATCTGCTCCTGTCTTCCAGCCGTGCTGCTCTTGCAATCCTGATTGGATGTTAAAGCTTGTTCCTGATTGGATGTTATAGCTTGTTGCTGATTGGATGTTGAAGCTTGTTGCTGATTGGACGCTTTTTGAGTCCTACCAAAGGTATAAAAACTGGAGGAGAACAAGGAGGGGGTCAGAAGTTAGAAGTTGGCTGAGCCTGCTGGCCGAATAAAGGCTGTTCTCCGACTCTCCACGTGCTGGTGTTATTTCCCGGGTCAAGAGCTGTTAAAAGAGCTGTTATACACTTGCTGTTAACACTTGCTGGAACATTGGAAGAAAGGCTGGTCCAAGACTCAACTTCAGGACAGGGGGAAAGAAGCAGGTGTGGTTATAACTTTCTGAAGAAAGGCATCCTAATGTAACAGGAGAAGGCAACACAATCTGATGGTCTAGCCCAGGGTTTCTCAACTTCAGCACTATACACATCTTCAGTCAGGTAACTCTGAATCATGGGGACTGTCCCGTGCAGTGTAGGATGGACAGCAGCATTTCTGGCCTCTCCCCACTAGAAGCCAGTAGCACCTCCCCTTTCCTCCAGCCGTGACAACCAAAACTGTCTCCAGACATTGCCAAATGTCTCCTGGGGGTCAAAACCGCCCCCTGCTGAGAAACACTGATGTCCGGTAGTAAAGCTGTGTCACGAAGCCACCAAGTCAAACGCAGCAACAGCTTGACTCCTTTTTTACAAGCTTTCTTGGTCTTGTAGACATCTCGGCTTGTACTCCTGAGTTGAAGGCCCCTTTGTTTTTTCTTGGTGTCCCTTGATGGTTGAGACCAGGGAATCTAAGTCAGGAAGACCGTGGCTGGTCACTTTGCCTCGTGCCATGGCGGTTTCCTCATCTGTACGTGGAAGTAGCAGCAGGACTCGTGCTGCTCTGAGGTCGATGGGAGTAATGCATGTGAAGGACTTTTCTCCAAGGCTGTTGTCAGATTAGGACCTAAGAGTCATGCAGAATTCCCAGAGTTAAGGTAGGTAGAGCGTCCACTGTCTTACCATCCACCGTGTTCACAGTTCAGGATAAATGAGTCTGTCTAAGATAAGTTTTAAAAAGCTTCAACACCACTGCCCCCATACATTTGCTCACACAGGTACCTGGCCACTGGGGGTAGGTGGCAAGAGGGTTACATTCTCCACTTAGAAGATGCAGAGGCAGCCCCACCCCGTTCATGCCGCCTTTGCTGCCTGCAGGCCGCCTCCTAAGCAGAGCGGGTTTTAAGGGTCCACAGAAGTAAAGGGAGGCTGTTGGAGGCAGGGGAGCAGCCTTCAGTTAGAAGGAAGAGTAGGAGTTGTAAGTTATCAATATTCTAACTCATCTAAAAACACCTGGAAGATTTTCTTCTAGGTTACTTGGAGCCATTAAGAAACAATGATAAAGCCCAGCCTGTTTGTGGCCAACTGCCTGTCCCTGGTGGCTCACCTGGATTGGTAGGGAGTCTGTCTTGTTTTGGTCTTAGATCTCTGGGACCTTGACTCCGTGAGGCCCCCTCTTCATGTGTCCCCCTTTGCTCTGCAAAATGTGTGAGCAGAGTCTGCAGCCAAACTGAGGCTTTTCTGGAACCTCAGTTTCATCCACTAGAGACTCAGCGGGACCAAAGCTCTGTGCCCCTGTTAAAGTGCTCAGAATCTCCCAGAAGGAGTGATTGCCACATGGTTGTCACAAATCCTTTGAGTCCAGGATCCCAAACCCTGTCCTGCCACCAGTACCAGCCTCTGCCCCAGCCGAGGATCTACAGGGGTGAGGGACAGAGGCTGGGGGAGGCTAGTGAACTCAGCTTGTCATAGCCTTTTGTAGAGGAATATCCAGGCTCTTTGATGTTGCCCCTGGAAGCTTCTGAGACTTGCTTCAGTTAATTTTATCTCAAGGCCAGTTTGACACTTGGCCAAGAAGTCATTTCTTTTGCATACAGATTCTGCTGGGATCTGTGTGGTCCATCTGATTTGCCCCAGAAGAGGGAACGTATGGATCAGCAGATGCCTGGGAGCTTTCCAAGCACCACCCCACCCCCACCACAAACGTAGCTCCTTGTCACCACCCAGTTGTGCACAGTGGATGCTTAGGGGTCTGCGGACTGCTGACCTGTGTCTCTGAACCAGGTGAAAACCCAGAGACTTCACGAGTACCTTCCCTCCTTCTGGAGCCAGACTTTCTCAAGGGCATCTCAAAGAATGTCCCCAGGCTGTGGTCCTGCCTGGTGGAGGGGAGGGCAAGGTCTCTCAAAGGGGATGCATATTTTCTGAAAATGGTCATTATTAAAATGTTTCCAAATGGAGTCTATCAGTATTTGATCAAGTCTCTCAACAAAAATAACAGCCAACAGGAGAGTTTTCAGCTGTCTAGCAGTCAGTATGAGGCCTAAATTTTGATTAATTGGTGCCTGACGGCTTTAATTTAATGTGCTTTAATTTTCCTTTCAATTTTGTTTTCCTCCTAATTTTGTCAATTTGGAGGAATTTCAGTGGCCCCTAATGTTTCATTAGAGAGTCACAGAAGTAGATGGCGAAGTTTGGAGGACAGTGAAGGGCACAGCGGAAGGGAGTGGACGCTTGGCTCCGATGGCTCCAACAGCTCGTTGGCAATGGTTGCCCAACCATGTCCAACCTTGTTCTGACTCACGTTGAGGAGGGTCTTAAGGTGACAGTGAGTCTCATGGAGGTGGCTGTCTCTGAGTCCTAGGACGCATGCTGGTCATTCTCAAAGCTGCCACCCCCAGGGTCACACTTTTGCTAGCTGTGGCTACCTATGGCCGTGGATCTGCCACCAGCCCTGAACAGGCCCCTCACCTGCCTTCCTGACTGAAGGCTTAGTGCCCAGCCCAGACTGAGGATCCTGGGGTGTTGGCCCACCCTCCATTCTCTAGGCCTGGCCACTTCTCATGTCCCTCAGTCCCCGAGGCCCACTGTCCCACCTTACAAATCCCAACTTGATACCTTTGGAGTTCTTTGTGATGGCTTCTCTAAGGGCCTGTGGGGACTGAGTACTAGGCCCCAATGCTGTGCCATCTCCCAGGTCTCCCTTCCGTACTTGTGGATTCAGTGGATTCCCTGCAGCAAAGAGAGCATGTGACTAAGAGCAGAAATGACAGCTGGCCGTACCCAACTGACCTTTCCCGCAGTTGTTACATGTGTTTCAGGAGGAGGCTGAAGACTTTACCCATTTAGGTGACAATTTCACCATGTGTTAACACTTACCAAAAAAATAAAATGCTCATCTAATAAGTCTGTTGAAAAGATTGCTAACAGTTGACAATTAGTTGATCTCCCCTCCACGCAGTGAATATGCAGAAGTGTTGCCCATTTTCAAACATAAGCTCTGTTTCTCCTCTTCTCTGAAGAGTACTTGAGTTCCTTTATTTCTGATAGAAATCTCAAGGGTTCTGTTTCCATATGTGAAAGATGCAGACTTTCCCCCCATTTTCTCAGAAAGGGAGTATTTAGACATTTGGGCCCTGCCTGCTGTGCTTGGCTTGTTTGGCACGCTCACCCCAACAGCCACCTGCCAGCTCGCGCCTACACCAAGGTGTCTCCCCGACTGAAGCCTTGGTGGGAGGGGAGGGAGGAGACATCGGGTCAGCGTGGTCAGGGCTCTGGTGCCGGCACATGAACTCCTGGGCGAGGTGCCTGGTCCCCGTCGCTGCTCACCTGGACCACTCTGCGGGGACTCCTGCCTGGCTCCCTGCTTCTGGCTGGTCCCTGATCCTGCAGCTTCCAAATCTCTGCCTGGCTCATTCCCACTCAGGCCTTCCTGCTTGCTGCTGTCACCCTTTTTTAGAGCACAAGTCCTGCAGATACTCTCATGGCTGATCTATCTCATTATCCTACCTCAGCTCAGGTGTCAGCTCTCAGGGACACTATATGGGCCAACCGTACACCACTGCTCTCCTCTCCCCCGGCTTCATTTTCTTCATGACACCTCCTGGCATCTCAAGTTACTCTGTTTACTTTTTAGTTGTCTTTTTCTCACAGTGGAAGCTCTGCCTTGACACTCCCAGGATACATCCCCAGAATCTAGAGTCCCACACACAGTAGGTGTTCAGTACTTCCTGTCTTCACCACCACAGAATTGTATTTTATGTTTTTTTACTTTATAGTGTGAGCATTTTCCTGATTGTCCCTATTTATAGTGTCTGAATCACCACAGAGCAGTCTAGTGGCCAACAGTGTCCTTGCTTTGGAGAGTGAGGAACTGAGGAAAGAAGGAAGTTGTGGGGCTTGTTGACCTGCCATCGTTCTACTTGGCTCCCCTCCGTGCAATGGAAGGTTCAGAGAAAGGGCTGCAGACGGGCACTGTTAGGTCACTTCTCCTACCTACTTCTCCTTTCTCACCTTACAGCCCCCCATCCCACATGTCCCCTCACAGCTCAAAATCAGTGACTCCATTGTCACATAGACACCTCAGTATGACCCCATAGTGTTCCTAAAGGCCTGCTGGGAATTGTTTGGATCAAGTGTGCATAATATCTACTCACACAGTTCCTCACTTCTTGTGACCCATGTTCTGCCACTCAGCAACATCACACCATGGTTACTACTTCGAATATTTTATCTCGTGAGGAGACGATTCCGGCCGCATCCATGGTTGACATCCTAGCTCCAATGCCTTGGAAATCTCTTCTCTCATGCTTATCTTACTAAGCGCTTGTTTGGGTCCTCTTGGGCAAAATGGTATGTCCTGATCCTATATTTCACCAGAACTTTCTTTGGACCAACCTCTAGTTTACTCTTATATCCATAAGATGGCCACGCCATAAATTTTACCAATGAAAACTGTTTTTTTCCTCACTTATTTTGGACTTGGCTGTTGTAGATATTTGGATCGGGCCTAAAAGATTTCCCAAGCCAGCTATATTATATTCAACATTTTAAACGTACTGGATTTAATGGCCAGAAACTGATGTAATTACGAACAGTTTCTAAGCAATAAGGGCATTTTTTACTGCCCTGCGGAGAGCTGAGAGAATTGGCTGGCCTAAAATGAAGAAGGAGGTAGCTGTGGATAATTGTTCTTCTAGAAAATAGTCATGTCTTATGGGGTGAAAAAGAAAAACATTCATATCCTCAGCATGTCATTTCCGTGGCGTCTAGATTTAGCAGGTGCCCACAGGTACAGAGAGTTTGGGCAAGGGAGAAGAACGAGATGTCAGGCTAGGTTGAGGAGCGTACAGACGCCAGGAGGGAAGAAAGGTCAAGAGAAAGAAGAAAACCTTTCAACACTGGTGTGTTCTCACCAAAGTCTGCTGTCCCATGCCACTTGATAATGGAATGCTAGCTCACCGTCCTTCTTCCTGTGCACGCTGCCTTTCTAAATCTGGAAATATCGGTGGAGAGGAGCAGTGCTGCCCACTTTGGGCTGGCTCCAGAAGCTTCTGAGTTAAACACTGCAGGCCACGCCACTTCCTCAGAGGCTTGGGCTCGGGGAAGCTGGGCCGGCTTCCCCCACTGTAGAATGTCAGCCCCCTCACTACACATGGGAGGTGTCAACTCCTGCCTTCCCCAGCCACATGCTGACCCTGTTGCTGTGTCAAGTGCTCCTGCAGACACAGACCCTCATGGTGGGAGGCAAAGAGAACCTGGTGACCAGGATGGGAAGCCACGGAGGGCCGGCAAAGGGCAGCACAGCAACAGGGTGGGATGCAGGAGAGAGTCGGCCAGATCTGGGCTTCCACCCCAGCTCCACTATTGACCGCGACCTCACCCCGTCTCTAATGTGAGATCCTAGGGGACCACCCTCCCAGGAGCACTGAGAGACCATGAGATAATAGACCCCAGTGGCTGTCCAGCAAGCTGCTGATTCACTCCCCATCACCAGCAAAGACAGACCTCCACCTGTGAGTGCCAGGAGAGATGTGCAAAGCCTCTGGCAGCCAGGCTCTGAGAGAGGTTGCCAAATGCGTAGTGGGCTCCATACCAGGGACAGCTTACTGGACAGCACACAGGATCCACAGACTCCTTTGGTCAGGACCAGGAGCCCCTGATTCTGTCCAGGAGAGAGATTCTCTGGTCCTTGCTCCCACTAGAAATGAGGAGGAGCAACAACAGTGGTGGGGAGCAAAGGGGGCCATGCAGTTTGCAAGAGGTGGCCCACAGAAAGTACAGAGTGGGAGGGCCATTTATGCAAGGTCCCCCAGCAGGTAGGCAGGGGATCTAGAGTGAAACCCTGTGTAGTCAGTCATTTGTTATTATTAATCAGCCAGTCAGCCCACAGCCGTGCAGGGAACGTAGAGGAAGATGGGAGGATGAAGTGGTCTCTTGGGAAGAGCGAGGGTCTTGAAGTTGCAGATAATGGGTCAAATCTCAGTGCCACTGCTTGCTGGCTGGCTGACCTTGGATGAGTCACACAAGCCCTCCTCGCCTCTATTTCCTCATCTGTAAAATGAATATAGTAATACTTGATTTTCAAGGTTGTCAAAAAGAAGATAATATATTTTAAAGCACTTAACTCTATTCCTGAATACAGTAGGTGCTCAGAAATGTTCATTTCTTCTCTTGACCCCAATCCCAAGCCCTTTTTACTCAAAGGCTTTTTGACTTATTTATTCCTGTAGATAAAGGTGAATCCCAACAGTTTCTACCTGAAACCTAGGTTTTGTTGGCTTTGCCACCACACATCTGCTAATGCCCTGTGCAGACTCCCTTCCCCCACCCAGTTCTTCTGGAGCCCGCAATGTGGAGACTCCTGGGTGCTCTTGAACAGCAGGTGGTCTGCCACCTTCTTCCTCTCCTGTCCCAGCCTCCTTGGACTTGAGGAATCATCACATTCCAGATGCCACCACGTTCTCAGATCTCAGTACTACGTGGAGTCTCCCAGTGAGTTAAAGCTAGCTAAACCGTGCTTCATGCAGAATGTAGAAGAAGCCACGCATGGTGGCCCACCTGGACACAAAGATGGCGCTGCTTATGCTCCAATACTGTTCAGAGTGCTTAGTGCAATATTGCTGTCTCCCTGCAGAGAACCTGCATTCATGGAGGTCTGGGCCAAATCCTGGCGAGCAGGTCTTTGTGACTGGGCTGCCTTATCTGTAGGACCCGGCTCTTCCTGGAGCCCCAGCTGGTACCCCTTGCCCTTGGTGATCAGCAGATCCACTGACAGGAATCCTCAGGGACACCTACAGTTCTCTTTCACCATCCCCTGCTTACTAACCCTGGGCAGAAGGGGCCTCACTTGGTTTTGCTAAGGAACCTAAAGTTTCTAAATGGACTCCAGGGAGGGCACAGATGCCATGAGACAGCCCAGGCTGTGCATGAGAATTACTCCATTCAGGATCAGCTGGACTCAGCATCCCGTGGAAGACGTGATGAGCATATGGGCCCAGATGCAGAGCAGCATGTGTTAATACAGACTTGTTGTAATCTGACTATCCAAGGTGAGACCCCGGCAGCAGCTTGAGAAGGTTCTGGAATGACCCAGAATGCACGCTGCAACGTCAGGTAGAAAGTGCGTGCGGGAGGGGCTGCCAGATTGCAGCACGCCGACCAGAGGTCCTCCTCCAGATTCCATCCTGGCGTCGGGTGGCAAGCGGGTGGCGTGTCTCAATACGCAATTGGGAGAAATGACTTTGAAGTTACATGAAAACTCTAGCTGAAGAGAAGACAAAGTACATGTTAAAGGAACAAAATAAAGGGGCTGGATGGATAGGTTTATTTTTGAAATTTAAACTCTCTGAAGTAAAGTTGTCATAGTTACCTGCTTGTTTTTACTTGTATTTATGAGATCGGAAGGCTGCAGAATTAAAATAATCCTCTCCTGTGTGATGTGTGCGTCTGCAGTAACAAGCGCCAGGGAGCACCTGGGCTGCACTCACCCTGTCAGCTTCATCTCCTGATTTGTTTTTTCCTCGTCTGTCAGGGTTGCCTGGGCCTGTCGAGAGGAACTCACGGTTAGAAAGCTGGAGCTCACGTGGCTTCACTTTGCCGTACACACTCAGGACCACGAAAGATACAGACGTACATTATTGGACACTCATAAAGTATCACAGCCTGCCCCGTACCTGACTCAGTCACAGCCGCGTATCTTTCCACACCAAAAAAACATTCATAAACACAGAAGCCTGCACTGGAGCAGTTTACGAGCTTCATGAGGATGATGCCGTGAGTCATATTTATGAGCATGACTTCATGATGTGCCGTGGTGATAGAAAACAGAAGTGCATTCTGCGATCTGCGTGTTTTTTAAGGCCTCAGGTCAAGGGTATACCCAGGCTTGGAGAAGACACTAGGCTCAGATTTGTGGCCCTCAATGGCCACTTTGCTGTGGGCAAGCCATGGTCTTCCCTGTTGTCACAGCTTGCCTGCAAACCGAAGAGGCTGGCCACCTTCAGGGTTCTGCCATTACCAGGAGGCGTAGCATGGCTCCTCTTGCTAGTTTGCATTTGGGGAAGCTGAAATCCAGAAAAGGGCCATCCCAAACTCTGTAGTGCAGGGTGTTGCGTAGAAAGCCACTTACCTTACAGTCCATGAGGCTGGTAGGAAATTTGAGGGATGATTCTGCAGGACGGCTGGCATCTCCTTCCAATGTTTGGGTTATACCAAGAGACACATGAATGCCAGATTGACACAATGCCATGTTAAAGTGACCATAGCAGAAGGTTGAATAAAATTATGTATTTACCCAAAGTGCATTATCTGATTTTTTAATATATGTATATATCCTCAATAGATGCAGAGGAATTGTCTTTCCAAGTTGATCTTAATTCTAAGCTCAAATCCCCAACTCTTATGATTTTTCCCTTAAAGACTCCATGTTTTGAACAATACGAGGTGAACTTTATGTATTTAGTGTAATTCATGTTTCTGTTTTGATTGGTGTTAGCCATATAGCTACCAGTCAGATGCCTTAGCAGCATGAGATAACGACTAACACTCCAGCTTCAGCTGATACATTTTTACCATAAAGCAGAGAAATGAGAGGCAGGCATGACTTCGTTTGCGGGAAATGGATGCCTGCCATTTGATGTTCTGAAATATTGAAATCCACTCATGGACTCAGAGGTCCAGGAACTTCTGCTGTAGTACATTATTGCAAAATAAAATTGAGTTTGCTTGTCTTGACTTATGGGGATTAACTGACTGCAATAATGAAAATAACTACAGGAAGTAGGTATTACGTTTACACTCTTCTCCAGTCTTCTCTTGCATTTTTTCTTTTCTGTTTTCTAGCTGCCTTTTAAACAGAAACTTGCATTATTTTCTTAAAGAGTCACTGCAGTGCCCTTTCTTGTCTTCTGTCGTCACAGCCAGGAGAAGTTCTCCAATAGTCGCTTAGCCATGAATTCAATATCCCAGTGGCCAAGGGTCACTTTACTCTTCCCCCATTTAGAATACCGAGGAGATTTCTCTGTGGGTCTCATGTGCATGAAACATTCTCTGCTTAGGTTGCACAAAAGAGAAGTAGGTGGATGATTTTTGAGCAGACCCACAATTGGGTTATTGAGAAAATTTAAGTACTGAGAAAATGGAAGATTAAAGGTCACATTGGTAAATATAGTGGACTCAAATATGTCTAAAAGAAAGTTGGTTCCCATCTTAATGTATAACCTTCAGTGGCCTAAGAGGAGACTGGGGAGAAAGGAGCAATTCATTCCTAGGATCATACATTTCGAAGCTACTTGAAATCCTAATATTGCAACCTGGGCTAATTGTAAAAAAATGGTTTGGTGTCATGGGGCAAAATAATTTAGCAAGGCAAATTAAAACTCTTATTCAAATGTTACCCTGACTTATTTTTGCTGGTATCTCATTCTAAAAATCACATCAGACTATACAGGTTTGATTGCATTCCAAGTGACGCATGCATGGCTTCCTTGTTGTTTTTCCATTTCCCTGTTGAAGGACATCTTGGTTGCTTCTGCTTTTTAGCAATTATGAATAAAGATGAAATAAAGTTTTACATACATGCTTTAATGTAGATATAAGTTTTCAGTTCACTTGGGTATATACCCAAGAGTGCTATTGCCAGGCCATATGGTAAGACTATGTTTAATTTTATAAGGAATTGCCAAATTGTCTTCTAAAGTGCTGTACAATTTTACATTCCTCCCACTAGCAATAAATGAGACTTTCTATTATTCTGCATCCTCACTAACATTTATTATTGTCAGTTTTATAAATTTTAGGCATTCTAATAAGTATGTAGTGGTATTACATTGCCATTTTAGCATGCATTTCCCGAGTGACAAACGATGTTGAACATCTTTCCTCGTTTGCCACCGGTGCATCTTCTTTGGTGAGGTGTCTACTCAGATTTTCTGCCTATTTTTAACATGGGGCTGGTTCTCTTATTGTTGAATTTTCAGAGTTCTTTTCATGTTCCGGATATAAGTCCTTTATCAGATATGTGAGTTGCAAATGAAAAGCCTATCTTTTCATTCTCTTATTAGTATTTTCAAAGAGCAAAATATTTAATATTGATAAAATCCAATTGATCAATTTTTATCTTTCAGGGATTGTGTTTTTGTGTTAAAAACTCATTGATAAACCCAAGGTCACATAGATTTTCTATTATGTTTTCTTCTAGAACTTTTATCGTTTTACATTTTACATTTAGATCCATGATTCATTTTGAATTGTGTTTTATATAAGGTATAAGATCTGTGCCCAGGTTCATGTTTTAGCATATGGACATCCATTTGTTCTAGCACACTTGCTCAAAAGACTTCCCTCATTGAACTACATTTGCACCTTTGTCAAAATTTTGACAATATTTGTATAGTTCTATTTCTGGGTTTTCTATTCTGTTCCATTGATCTATACGTCCATCCCTCTGCCAACAGCACATTGCCATGGTTATTGTAGCCATATAATAAATCTTAACACTGGGTAGTATGATTCCTCAGACTTTATTTAGCTTTTTCAAAATTGTTTTTGTTATTCTGGTTCCTTTGCCCTTCCATACAAGTTTTAGAATTAATTATACTACAAAAATTCTCAGATTTTGGTAGAAATGTCATTAGACTTAGATTTTGAAAGAAATCATATCTCTTTATCCTATGGAGCCTTCTAATCCTTGAACATGGAATATCCACTTACTTTTTTTCTTTCATCAGCATGTTACAGTTTTTGTCATGCAGACCCTGATATGTCTTGTTAGATTTATGCCTTTGAAATTTGTCAGAACCCAGCATATAGTGTACTTTGGAAATTTTCCATGCTCACTTGAATATATATTCTGAAGTTTGTAAACTAATTTTTCTATATATGTAAATTAGGTCAAGTTTGTTAATTTTGTTGTATAGAACTTCTCTGTCCCTTCTGGGTTAGGTATGCACGTCACAGGGAGAGATTGAAAAGTGTCCCGCCATGATTATGGATCTAACTCTCACTTTGGTTTTATCATTTTTATTTATTTGCTTTATGTATTTTGAGGCTGTGATTAAGGGTATATGAATTTAGAATTGATATATCTTCCTGGTCAACTGATTTTTTTATAAATATGAGATATCCCTCTTTAGTTAGGCTTATTGCCTTAGAATCTGCTTTGGTATTAGCTATGCCAACTGTCTTTGGTTACTGTTTGCATAGCATATCTTTGTCCCATTCTTTAACTTTCAACTATTCTGTGCCCTTATATTTAAAGTATGTTTTTTACAAGCATACACACACACACACACACATATTACATGTGTTGTTTTTTATTTTGTTTATATCCAATTTCAAATCTTAATCTTTTATTTGGAGTATTTGGTAAATTTACATTTAATGTAAAGTATTGATATTTTGGGGTTTAACATTTACTCTTAATTTATGCTCTTGGTTATTTCCTTCCCTCTGTGGGTTTGGGTTTGTTTGCTCTTTTTTTCTCCCTAGTTTCTTGATGTGAAAGCTTGAATTATTGATTTGGAACATTTCTTCTTTCCTAAAATAAGTATTTAGTCCTATAAATTTCCCTTGAAGAAGCATTACTTTAACTGCATCCCAGATTTTATATAGTCATTTTCATTCAGCTAAGAATATTTCCTAATTTTCTTCTGGGATGTCCTCCTCCACCCTTGGTTTTTTTTTGTTGTTGTTTTTGTTTTTTTGAGACAGGTCTCACTCTGTTGCCTGGGCATGAGTCCAGTGGTGTCATCATAGCTCTCACTACATCCTCAAACTCCTGGGCTCAATTAGTCCTCCTGCCTTAGCCTCCTGAGTAGCTGGAACTACAGGCACATGCCAGTTTGCCTAGCTCACTTTTCTATATTTTTCATAGAGACAGGGTCTTACTAGGTTGCTCAGGCTGGTCTCAAACTCCTGACCTCAAGCAATCCTCCTGCATGGCCTCCCAAATTGCTGCGATTACAGGTGTACGCCACCACACCTGGCTCCTTTGTGTTATTTAGGAGTGTGTCGTCAAATTCCAAGTGATTGGAAATATTCCTATTATCTTTGTTTTTAATTTCTAGTTTAATTCCATTATGGTCAGAGAATGTATTTGCAATGGTTTCAATTCTTTTAAATTTGTTAAGATTTGCTTTATGACATAGAATATTGTATACATTGGTGAATGCTCCTAGATTCTTTGAAAAACCATGTATATTATTATTGATGGATTCAGTGCTCTACAAATGTCACTAAGATCCAATCGATGGTATTGCTTGGTTCTCCTTGCCGATGTTTTGTCTACTCATCCTATTTCTTGACTGTGAGAGGAGTTTTGAAGTCTCCAACTATAATTGTAGATTTGTCTGTTTTTCCTTTCAGCCGTATCAGTTTTGGCTTTATGTATTTGGAATTTCTGTTGTTAGATGCATACACATTTATTGTTGTGTCTTCTTGGTTACATAACCCTTTAGTGAAAATGTCCCTGTTTATCTCTGGTAATTATCTTTGGTCTGAAGTCTGCTTTGCCTGATATTAATATGGCCACTCTAGCTTTGTTTTGATTTACATTTGCATGTGCTATCTCTTTCCATCCTTTTATGTTTAATCAACCTACCTCATTATGTTTGAATTAAGATTCTTGTAGATAGTATATAGTTGGGTCATTTTTTTTAAGTCATTTAGAAAATTTCTTGCTGTACTTAGTTGGTTTATATTTAAAGTAATTCTTGATATGTTAGGATTTATTCTACTTTTTTATATGATTTCTGTTATTTCCAGTGTTTTGATTTCCTCACTTTTCCCTTTCCTGCCGCCTTTTAAGCTATTTGAACAGTTTTAGTATTAAATTTTAGTTATTTATTGTGTTTTTTCAACTTTATCCCTTTATATAAATTTTTTTTAGTAGCTGCTATTGAAATTACAAAATACTTAACTTTTCATGTTCTACTGTGACTAATATTTTACCACTTCAATTGGAATCTATACAACTGCCAGGGGTGGCGGCTCACACCAGTAATCCCAGCACTTTGAGAGGGTGAGGTGGGAGGATCGCTTGAGGCCAGGAGTTTGAGACCAGCCTTGGCAACATAGGGAGACCCTGTCTCTACAAAAAAAAAATTTTTTTTTTTTTTTT
>VBSM01002035.1:3342913-3409689 GCA_008086735.1 Cheirogaleus medius | reverse complement strand
TTTTAATTAGCTGGATCTAGTCGTGTGCGCCTATAATTTCACTTACTTAGGAGGCTGAGGTAGTAGGATGGCTTGAGCCCAGGAGTTGGAGGTTGAAGTGAGCTATGATTACGCCATTACACTCCAACCTGGACAACAGAGTGAGGCCTTGACTCTTAAAAAAAAAAGGAAAGAAACCATACTACCTTTGCCCTCCCCCACTTATGTTCCGGTTGTCTTGTATGTTACATCTACATACATTGAAAACCCCTTCAGAATATATTATATCTTATGCTTTTCTAAGACCAAACATCTTCTAAAGAAAGAGGACATCCATTTCTGTGCTCTTCATTCCTGATGTTCCTAGTTTCCTTCTGGTATTGATAGTATTTCCTCCTCTTCGAAGGACTTCCTTCAGTGATTCTTTTGCAGCGGCTCTGTTTCTGCTGGCTCTCCTCCATCTGAGAATGTCTTTATTTCACCTTCACTCCTGAATAACATTTTGATGTCACGATATCATTCCTGAATGATATTTGCTAGATACAGAATTCTAGTTTGATAATTTATTTCTTTTAGCACTTTGGACATGTTGTGCCACTCTCTTCTGGCCTTGATGGTTTCTGATGAGAAATCCACAGTAATTCAAACCATTGTTACCCTATAGCTAATGCATCATTTTTTCCTTCCTGCTTTCAAGATTTTGTCTTCAGCAAGTTTGGTAATGATGTGTTTGGATGTGGATTTCTTTGGGTTTACGTTGTTAGGGTTCTACTCGTCTTCTTGAATCTGTAGGTTTCTTTCTTTCATCATACTTGGAATAGTTTTAGTTATTATTTCTTCAAATACCTTTCCATCCATTCATTCTCTGTCCTCTCTTTCTGGAACTCCAATGACACAAACCTTTTGTTACTGTCTCTCGGGTTCCTGAGGAGTCATTTGTGTTTGCATCTTTTTTTCCCTCTTTGTTGCTCAGATTGGACAATTTCTATTGCTCTGTCGTGAATCACTGACTCTTCCCTCTTAACCTCTCCATGCTGCTGTTGAGTCCATACACCGAGATTTTTACAAATTTTGGTTATTATATTTTTAGTTCTAAAATTTCCATGTGATTCTTCTGTATATTTTCTAATTTTTTTACTGATATGTTCTATTAATATTTTAATACTTGTTTCAAGAGTAATTGCTTTTTTTTTAAGCATCTTTATAACACTTTAAAGCCTTTGTCAGATAATTCCAACATCTATGCCATTTTACTTATTGTCTTCCATCGATTGTCTTTTTTCATGTGAGTTGAGATTTTTATGGTTGTTTGAATTTTATCCTGGCCATTTTATATATTACATTATGAGACTCTGTCTTGTTGAAACCCTACAGAGAATATTGACATTTTTGTTTTAGCAAGCAATGATGCTGGTTAGATTCAGGCTGTGGGTTGGAACTGTAATGTCAGTGTAATGTCAGTGGAACTGTAATGTCAGTTTCAAAGGTTTGGATCTGTGTGGTGTGTCCCTCCCCTAGGGGTCAGTCTGGGATGTGGGCAGAAAGTTATCTGTTAGCTCAGTTCCTTGAGTCTTTGGTATGTATGCTATTAGGGTCAGTTCCAGGCATGCACAGGTTGGGGGTGAGCCCAGGAGTTCACAGACAGTTTCATAGGATTGTTTTCCCGAGCTCTATCTGATGCATTATCTCCCCAATATTTTCTCTTTCCCTGGGTCTTCCATTTTCTGTCTGGCCAGAAACTTCCCACTTCCACAATCTTGCCATATCCAGGCCAAACACTAGGAAAATAGAGAAAAAAAAAGAGCTTTGTCTGCCACTGCAGAATGGCCCGGGGCACAAGGGGATGGAGGAAAAGGAGTGAAAAAAAACCTGGAGTGTTTCATCTACTCTCTTTGGGCTTTGGGGAGTCCCCTTCCCCTCCCTCAGGCTGGGTTTCTTTTGGAGCTTTCTGTCTGCCCCACAAGGCTCACCTCTGGAGTTTGGATTTGTTGGCTTCAGGCTGGGAAAGAAGTACTAAACTCACCATGAGTTTTAGCAGTGCTTTGAATTCAGTGTCTGCTTCCAATCTGCCTGTTGCTATTACTTCTCGGTGTTCTCCAATAGCTGTGCTGTAAACTTTGTCCAGGCGTTTTTGTTTAGAGTTGGAGTCTTGCTCTGTCACCCAGGCTGGAGTGCATTGGCCCAATCATAGCTCACCATAACCTTGAACTCCTGGGCTCAACTGATCTTCTTACCTCAGCCTCCTGAGTAACTGGGACTATAGGCGCCTCAACATGCCCAGTTAATTTAATTTTTTTTTTTTTTTTTTTTTAGCAACAGGTTCTTGCTGTGTTGTGTGTTGTCCAGGCTGATCTCAAACTCCTGGCCTCAAGCAATCCTCCTGCCTCAGCCTCCCAAAGTGCTGGGATTGCAGGCATGAGCCACCTTCCTTGGCTTGTTCAGGTTTGATAGTTGCATGCAAAGGGAGAGAAACGGTGGCAGGTGTTTTCATCGTCTTACCCATAACTGGAACCTCTGATTGATATAATTTTAAAATATTATTTTTGTAATTAAAAATATATCCATATATACAAGAGAACAGCTGATGTTATTAATAAGAGTTCAGTTAAGCAGCTAAATCACATGGTTTTCAATTAATTCTTTTGGCTTTGTTTATGTCTACATTTATGTCAGCTGCACATGATACTATTTTGGTCTCTTCCTTTGATCCCGTAATTCTCACCGTGTTTTTCTATTTGCACCTTCTAACCAGCCTTGTCGGGGAATGTAGTCTTGTCATTTCTTTGCAACTTGTGGGTGCTTTCCTGGGAGCACAGCCGCTACCCACAATCCTGCAGCAGGGCTGGTCGGGGGCAGTGAGCCTGGATGTAGCTCCGCTGAGCTCTCCTGGGCAGTTCTGAGAAAAATCAGGTGGGAATCTTCACCCAAGACCCCCGATGTGGAGCACACTTTCAGTATAAGTTTGTGCCTACTTCAGACATAATTGAACTACAGCTGACATTTTCAGAAAGTAGTCTTTTTAACTCAAGTTGGGTGTAAATTTCAGAACACATTTACATGCAGCTCTTTTAAGATGCAAATCTTTGCAAAAATCACACCTGATGCCGTTGAACTGGCAGCTGATCTCTGGCACACTCCGGAAGTGGGAGAGGATCTCAGTGGAGGTGCAGATTCATTCACGCGTAATTCAGAGTTCACGTGGAGGGTTAGTTACCCATCTGACCTTCTTATCATTATGAGTGATTGGTTAAGAAATGTTCAGCCTCTTCTGGAGAACTGGGGAAATAATAATGCAGATTTGGTTGCTATGATCAAAGTCAGTTGAGGCCAGGCTGGCTCCAGCTTCATGGTGGGGAGAGAAGCAGGCTCCGTGTGAATTCCTGCCGCAGCCCCTTAATTTCACTGAGCCTCCGCTACCTCATATATAAAACATGCCACAGGCTTACCTTGCAAGGTGAGGCCGTGGAGAAGAATAAATGAGAAAACATATAGGAAACTGCAGAGCCTTCCGAAATGTAAAGTGCCATATTAGTGTTTATTATAAAATTTTTAAACTAACAATCAAAGGTAAAAATAGGATGTGAATGATAAATTGAGAGGAGTAAGTCTAATAGTAGAGTCAAAGATTCATTCCTCAAGCCATCTCTGCTCTGCCTCACAGGACATGGACTGGTTTTATGGGGCGGGGGGAGGAGGAATCACAAGGTCTCTGGGGGCTGGAGCCGAAGCTGGGTAAATCCCCATCTGAGCCCCTTCCGGTCCTAAGAGTTCATGACTCTGTAAACAGGTGCCACAGAGTCAGGGATGCCCAAGTATGTTTCTCCAGGACTGTGGTGATTAGCGTGGGCACACTTCCTGTGGTTTGGTTATTAGTCCCTCTTCTCCCAGGCCCTCCAGATCCCCAGCCACCTGGGATCATGATCCTTCTGCCCACTTGAAAGAGATCATGTTGGGCTCAGAGCCCCAAGGACAGATTTCCAGTTACTAGCCAGCCCCACAATGTCCCAGCACTGACAACGTAGTTTTGCTTTAACTGGAAAGTTCAGGCTCCCAGACACAGAGCCTCTGAGGGATCCACGTGAGGCACCCCTCTCTGTACTGGCCATCCCCAGCCCCAACAGACTCCCTCTTGCCCACCCCAAGGGTCACCAGCATCTTGCCTCCATCCCCATGGCCAGTCAATCCCCATGGTGAGCAGCGCTCTGGGTGGTGGGGTAGAGGGGGTTGCACGCCCCCCAATGCCTCAGGCAGCCCTGTGTGGCCTGACACTCAGGGTGCCCATCCTGAGGGGTATGAATCAGGGATGGGCAAGCTGATCACTTCCTTCTCCCTCCCACCCTTGCAGATCACCTCCAATGAGAAACACCTGGAGAGCCTCAAGAGCGCAGGCAGCCTCCTGCAGGCTCTGGAGCAGCTGGCCCCGGCTAGTGGGTAAGTGGGGCCCCGGGAGCAGGACAGAGTCTGCTGTCACCCTCAGCCATTGCTTTCTCCACCCCTCTCCAGCCCCCCAATCTCCTCCACACCAGGGACCACCACCTTCCAGCCTGTCACTGCTCACTGAGGTCCCTCCCAGTGTGGGAAGGGATGCTCTGCCCCTCCTCCCACGGGGCGCCCCCTGCGGTGAGGGAGGGGATGGAGTCAGCAAGGGGGAGAAGGCGTGAGTCCTACCAGGGGAAATGGCATCCCACCTTGAGGCTTCGGAGGAGGTTGAGCGGATGATGACCAGGTGGGAGGTGCAGTGAACCCCATGAGAGAGGCAGCACGTGGCCTGTGCACACGTGCCCCGCACCCTCAGGGTGTCCTTATCACACCTTGCAGGGCAGGACTGGGCAGGGCTGACAGGAGCCTGCTCTGCAGCCCCAGGCTGCCTTCCCCGCCAGATCTGCAGAGGGAAGACCAGGACCACACACAGCAGAGTACTTGACACCCAGGAGCTGACAGTGTGGGGTTGGGCCAGCCTCCTAGTCCTCAGCTGTGCAGTCAGTGTGTCTGGAACATCCCAGAAGTGAGACCCACAGGCCAGGCCTGTCACCCGGGAGCGTGGTACATGCCGTGAAAGCAGGCACTGGCCTCTCAGCCAGCCCCACGGTGACACTGACGCTCCCCCCCGCCCCCCCCCCGTGTTCATCCCACAGTGACATGCACCCCCTCCCCCATAGGACTTGAGAGGTGGTGGCAGGTCGTGGGAGTGGGGCTTACAGATTTTAACATTCTTATCCAAAATGCTAGTGTCAAGTGACCGAAGAAAAATTACATGGGACTAAAGAGAAAGTCGCCTCAGGTATCCAACTCCAGGCAGCCGGGCGGATATTTGGCTTCAGGTGTGTGGCAGCGCAGCAGCCCGGCTGTGGTGGGGGCTCGGTGAATGCAGTTACACCTCCCGCCTCAGGCCACTGTCCCCAGAGCTGAGGGAGGTGGCTAGAAGTTGTGGCCTGAGCCCCCATGGCTCTCCCCACCCTGGGGCGAGGACCCAGCTCCCAAGGGTGCCTGACCTTCACTGGACCTAGAACGGGTCTGCCATTTCCTGGTGGTTTCTGTTCTTCTCAGAGCCGTAGGGTTCTGTGACATCTGCTTCCTGGTGTGTTTTGGGTTTGGTATTAATTTGAAGAAAAAGTTTGCGGCCGAGGCACCGCTAAGGTGGTGAGCCTGCAGAGAAGGCGCAGTTCCAACCAGCCTTTTGCATTTCATCCTGGGTTGGGTGGGGGAGGAGGATACCATCCCGTAGCCTTCCCCACCCTTTCTTCTTTAGCTTAAACCAAAGGAGTAAGCTCTTATTCGTGGTTTTCCGTGAGGCGAGGTAAAGGAGAGCCTGACTTGGATTGGAGGGGCCCCGTCTCACCTTGCTGGGCCCTGGGAAGGCCTGCACAGTGGCTCCCTGGGCTGGACTCCAGACCTCCTGCTAGACTGGTTTGTGAGGAGCAGGTGGCATCCATCCCCAGGATCCTGGCCTTGTGGGAAACGCAGTGAAGACGACACCCTAGGCAGCTTTGTGCCCAGGAGGGTATGGGGAAAGCCGCGGAGGAGTGGAGTTTGACAGACAGCTCCTGAGAGCCCCTCCTCGCCAGGTGCCTGCGTCTGCAAGACTCACCTAGCAGGGGCCGCTGACTGTCTTTAGGCCAAAGCTAGTACATCCTCATGCTGGACCCAGATTTGGACCGTATGTGTCACAACAAGGCTCAGTGCTCCCTCGAGGCTGGTGGCCTCTTCTGCACTCACACCCGGCACTCCAGCATCTGAAACGTCTACGCCAGGCAGATCCTGTGTAGGGTGGGGAGGTTGCCACTGCGAAGTTGTCTCATTTGGGCTTTGATCAGATGGCCCAACCAGAAAGGGCTTTCTTGTGTCAACCAGGAACTCGTGGACGGCAGTGTCCCCATTCTGATGAGGCTGGTCTGCTGTCCTTGCCAGCCTCCCTGGGGCTGCTCTGGTGGGCGGGGCCTCATCAGGCTAGCCTGGACTCAGCCAGAGGCAGGCCGAGTTCAAACGCATTCCCGTGTCCCGCAGGGCCTTTGATGTGCAGAGCAGGAATGCATGGCACCAAACCCGCTCGATGGCAGCCCCACTGCCACCCGTGTCTTTTATGCAGCCCCCCCTCACCCTACCCGTCTATTTGGTAACAGCTCTATTTCTGTACAGTCAAGAGGGTGCCACAAGCTAATTTTACACTTCAAGGGTCACTGCTATGTGTCAGTCTTTTCTTTACCAACAGTTGTTAAGGCACAGGTTTGAATGTGTTTCAAACAATCTGCTCCAGTAACAAAGTTTCCATTTTAAGCTCTTAATTGCACATCCACGCCAATGAGAGGAAGAAGCCCAGAGCTGTTATGGGCCAGGAAGTGGCACCATGGAGCAGCGAGGGTCAGCGTGTGGAGCGGGTCTGGGACACTCAAGTCGGCTCCCACAGACCCAGGGAGGGCCCCAGGGCCGGGTGGGGTCTGGTTGCTGGCCGGCTGACTTGCCCTTATGCAGTGGCAGTCTCCTGGCAGGGCTGGCTCAGATGTTGAGTGGTGGCTACAGCCAGGAGCTCAAGCCTAGCTTAGGGGGTCCGCCATGGCCAGTTCTGAGCCCACCTGGACTGCAGGCTGGATTCTCACCTCACAGCCCTGGAGCCAGGGTTTCCTGCCTCTGCTTTCCCAGACGATGCACACGGGCAGCTCTAGGAAGCAGCTGGCCCATCAGACATCGGATACAAAAGGGGCCAGCCCCTTTGCAAGAGGGGCATTTTACCCTGGCGATGCCTGTTTAGCGTCTCTCCTTTGCTTTTGCTTTTGTTTTCACAGTTCGTCTGCCGACAGTGTTGTGGCTTCCTTAGCCCTGGAAATCCTCAAGCTGTTGGGCACTCGGCAGGAAGGCACTTAGCACAAGCCCACTGTGTGGCCCCAGCCCGGCTGCACGGGCAAGGTCGGCTCCCAAGCACACTCACCACGTCGCCACCCACAGCTGTATTCGGACCTAATAAAGTCAGCTGAACCCAGAACCTGCTGGCTTAAGTGCTCTTACTGACTCGGGGGCCTAGGAAACTGACACAGAATGGACTGCCTCGGTTCCTGTGGGATGCATCTTGGGAGCCCAGGTTTGCTACCTGTTCTCAGAAATGTCCTTTCGCTCTGTGTGGGCCAGGTAGGCCTCCTCCAAAGTGAGCACTGCCTGTGCTAACAAAGTAGATGAGAAGCACAGTCCTCAGTCTGCCGGCGTCTGTGAGTATTTCTCTCCCTGGAGAGAAGTGGAAAGGCAGGACCAGGCAGTAATGCTCTCCCAACCACAACTCCAAGGCAAGCCTTTGGCAGCTAGTTTGAGCCTCCTGTCTTCTTCCCACTTTTACCTGCCTGGCTTTTTTCATGTCAGGGACAGACTGATTCCAAGAATCATGGGGAAGACTGGGGAATCATGGGGATTGGGGACTGGGGAATCATGGGGAATCACTGGGGGACTGATTCCAAGAATCATGGGGAAGACTCACCGGCACAGACTGTTAAAAGTTTGCCTAAGGAATACAAAATGCTCAAGGAACACTGGCTTCCTTGAAGGTCTGTCCACCCAGATGGGATGATGGCATCAAGGTAGAATCATTCCCAACTTTTACCTTCTAACCCCTTACCCTTGAAATCTTTCCAGCTTTTGCCTCTTGTTCCTTCATACAGATGCCTGAGAACCTCCTATGTAAGAGTCCAGACAGTATTTGGTGGATGCTGGGACTGTGGTACTGGGGAAGGCTTGCTCTCGAAATCTGGACTGGAAGGTAGGGGTGAGCCTGGGTAGCTCCAAGCAGATGTGTAAATTGAAGTCATCCCTTGGCCTCTCTGGGGACTCTTTTTCCCCATCTGCAAAATGAGAGGGCTAGACTAGATCAATGGGTGCTAACCCTCTCCCAGGACCAATGCTCTGTGCTTAAGAGAGGGCATTTGCCCCATAACAAACACTGCCCAGATGGATTCTGTCCCAGGCAGCAGCCACCTGCTAGTGGAATGAGTGGGACAGCAGAAGTGGTAGCTTTGTAGACCCACAGATGGCCCCATCTATGGCATCATGGGAGGCTGGTCATACCGTCACCAACAGCCCCACTTTGACACAGTGATCTGGGGGGTTTGCCAATTTCCATTTGGCTTTACAATGAAAACAGCTCTGGGTACAACCGCATGAAAGGCCTGTATATCAATTACCTGACTTAATCCCCACCACAACCTGCAAATCTGGCCTTCTTAGCTTCATTCACAGATGAGAAAACAAGCTCACAGGAGCTGTTCCATTGCCCAAGGCCCGTTTACGTGGTTGAACCCTGGACTCTGACAGCATAGCCTGTGTGTGTCCCCCAGTTCAGAGCTTGAGCTGTGAATAATTGGGGTGTAAGAGTGTGTCCCACCCAGAAACAAGCAGATTCATTTGACCTTTTGTAGCCTACTTACTGCCCAGGGTGAAGAGGCTCCACTATTTAAGTCCTCTGGGCGATGTGCCCATCCCCAGGCTGGGTACATCCATATGGCCCTGGTCTGGCCGGAACTGCCTGTTTCTGGGAGTGAGGGGAGCAGCTGATGGAGCAGCCAGAGGCCTGGATTTCGGCTCCAGTGGCTTGGCTCCAGATCCAAGAACAGGCACAGGTCTCCTTGCGTTCCCTGCCTTCTCCCTTCATTCGCTTCTTCAGGGAACTGCCCTGGGATTCTGGGAATGGAGTCCTCCCAGAATGTATTTTAGAACAATGAAGATTCTTCTTCCTTCTTTCCCCTTTTCAGTTGAGTAGGGAGAACTCTTTGCTATTTAACATAAAACAGGAAGGTTTTAACATTCTGGAACTATTTTATTGAGTGTACCACTCCTGTTCCTGAGCCCCACAACATTAACTGTCTGGAGAAAGGCATATCTGAGTAAGCAAGAGACAAGGAGGGTGATGGTCCCAAGCAGAGCTATTGCCCTGCCAAAAGTGCTCAGTCACTAAAGCTAGTCCATGCTAAGCCTTGTACCCTGGTGTGAGGCTGTATCCTCTTGAGGGATTGAGATTCTTTTTGTCATTCTCACAAATGAGTTGTAAGGCAAGCAGCAGCCCAGGTACCAGTGAGTTCAGAGGTGGGGGATGTGAGCTTAGAATGGTAATCCCTCCTTCCCCTGCCTAGGCCTGTACCTGGTATTTGGCATTTTCAGGCTGTCTCCATTCTGAGAACAGAGCTGGCCCCTGTCCCTTCTCAGAAAGCTCAAGATTCTGGCAGTGGGCAAGGGGCCCAGACTCAGGCACCTACTAGCCCTCTCCTTCCCTCTGTCCCCAAGCTTTAGCTATTTGATAATTGGCTACAACCCATTGGCTGAGCCTCTCCAGGGATGAATGGTTACTGAGGTCATAGAGATAGGTCGGAGGCAGCAAGAGGCCCAGGTACCTGCACAAGACTATCTCCTCTCCCCCCACTAACAGCAGGCCCAAAGCTTCAAGACCTTGCCTTAACTTACAGCCTGAGAGTGGATGCCGACTGAGCTGTCCCTTTGGGAAGCACCATTTGGGTGACTCTGGTCACAGGTGTCCTAAGGAGCTGACAATCACCTGGGGCAGCTAAGTAGATGGGTCTGTGGGATGCAGCAACAGTATTTGCTGTCTTATGGTTCTTTGCATTTGTCTATCTTTTCATATTTCCCATATTACCTCATGAGATTCTCAGGTCAATCTGTCAACACAGGGCAGGAATTCTCCATGCTATAGCTCAGAAAGCACAGGCTCTGGCAGTTAAGGCTCTTGGATGAGTGATGGGAGAGGAACGGGGTCTCTCCTGCCTCCATTTGAAGCAAGAAGCCCCTTTTCTTCCCTCCCTTGGCAACAGAAAAATATCATGTAGAAATAAATCTCCCGGATAAATGTGGCGGCTAAGGTAGAAAGTGAGAAGGGAAGAGGCTATAAGGGGCTTGGCCCCTTGGGGTGGGGGAAGGACAAGACTAGCCAAAGTTGAGGTGGCTTTGGCCCCAATAGCTTCAAGCTCCAGTGGGGCCGAGAGGAGGGAAGTGTGGGAGCAAGAAACTGTGGCCTTTTAAATCCTATCCCTGGCCTCTCTCATCAGAGGCTTGATGTTGAGGTGGTAGAGGACAGATGCATTTTTTAGGTGTTTTAATACTTATTTTTGAATAGGTAATATTCAATCCATAAGCTGGGCAAAAATACCCCAGATGTACAGTGTCTCTCCCTACCTCAGACTCCTCCCCCACCTCCCTGGTGTCACTAGGGTCTTTGTATACATCCCGAGTTAGGCTATACATATTTAAGTCTTCACAAAGACACTATAACCCCCCCCCCCTTTTTACCTATATGTTAGCAGCTGTAAACTCTGCTCCTTTTTCTGCTTGAAAATCACTTTAGGTCAAAACATAGCTTTATGTGCTGCGTTTTTTCCCTTTTGACTGCAGAGTGGTCGACCAAATGGATGCATCATAATCTGCTTAACTAGGATATTTGGGTTGCTATTACTCATTGAGCTGCAGTGAAATATCCTTGTACTTCCTTCTTGTGTGAACATATCTTAAATAAATTCTTAGAGTAGAACTCCTTTGTCACAGAGTGGCTCTGCTGGCCTTATCCAACATGGAAATTCAATAGTTAATGGACATAAGGACCTTTCACTGTTCGTGCCAAAACATAACTTGGAAATACATAGGGTTACTGTCCCAGCCTGTCTGAAAGGCTGGCGTTTCTCCTTTGCCTCCCTGTATACCCCTACACCTGTTCTGAGCGCTGATCTGCCCACCCCCACTCTTGTTCCACTGAGGCCTGTCCTATCCTTCCGGCTTACTGAAGTCTCATAGGGTGGGGGGTGGAATGGACCCCATACAGGACTCCACATAGGAACTACTGGATAAGAAAAAGGAAGAACTGTCTTCTCAGTACCCCCACCCTTCCTATCATTTTGTAATTGTACTTTTGGTGGTTGATTTGCTCAAGGCAAGGAAATGCTGTTAGATTCTCAACAATCAAAAATCGACTTGGCATTCTTTGCTTTATAAACCTAACAGCACAATTCAGCTCTTGTTTTTATTATAGTAACCAAAACAAGAATTAAAGAGTGTATTTATCTCAAGATCTTTCACTGTCAAGGATTGAAATAATCAGATCAAATCCTCATGTCTAGAACATCTGCTCCAACATGGAAAAACTTCATTCTTTTGGCTCAATGGTGGTCACTGCAGTGGGATCAACTAATTCCCACAGCTGTCTCATAACTACATTATAACTGAATAAAGGAAAAGGAAAGCTCACACTGGAAAGCCCTCCTACTGTGAACAGCCATGTTCCAGTTTTCTCATCATCTTCACCTCCCATACCCATGCGGGCCAGAAATGCACTGGTGGGTAGCACTCCATTTAGGACGTCCCTACCACCATTTCTGGTATTGAAAACGTGATTCCTCTCTTTCCTCAGCATTGTACCCCCAGGATGGACTGGGTGTCTTGCCAGCATCCTATAAACCCCCATCCCCAGGTAACTGCTATTCTGATTTCTGTAGTCATCTAATCACTTTTTTTTGGCTTTACCATCAATGGATGCTTTCCTTATAATAGCTTGTCTCTTTTTCTTTAATCATTGAAGACCAATGAAGTCCTAAAGCATGTATTTGGGACTTGCTTTTGTTCAATATTATTTTTGAGATATATCCATACTATGCCCACACCCATATTCTGTAAAACTAGTTTTTATTATGTCTCTCGTGTGAACAAAGCAATTATTGGACAGGCGGGCTTCCAATGTGGGTTGCCACACTGTGCCCTACCAAGCCATAAGGAAGCTTGAGGCCACAGAAAAAAACAGTAATACTGATACTGCCTTTACTTAAAATCTTGTTATTTTATTAGTAATGGATGTTTTCCTACATTACAGTTTTATTCAAAGGGCTACCTATTCCACACTTTTATGAAAAAGTCCCTTTTCTTCCACAGTAACCTCCAATGCTACCTCTAAAGTTGTCTGTAGATGCCTATGTCTTATTCTGGTCCATGAATCTCTTTCTATCCTTATATCAATAACAGTGTTAACACAGTAACTGCCACGTTGAATTGTATTTAACTCACTGGTTTTGAGCCTGGGGCCTCGTGAAGCATATGTAACTTATACATCTCTTCACCTTGGGAGTTATGAGAACTATTTTACAAGTTGCATTTAACAGATTTTTCATCAAATTAGAAAGGATTGTTTTGTTTTCAGAGTATTCTATTTTTGTAATAAGACACCGTGTCCCCAAGGAAAAAGTTTTGTGTTTTTTTCTTAGTGTGGCAATGTGTTAACTACCTTTATTTAGCTTTATAGTTAGGGCTTGGCAGCTAAGAGAGCAAACCTTCCTCTCATATTCTTCATATGTGTCTTGGCTATTCTTCCCCATTAGTACTTCTAAGTACATCTCAGAACCACCTTGCTTAACCACTTCGCTACCGCGCTCACCGGCCGCGAAACCTTGCCCACAGCCGGCACTCACAGTCCGCAAGATAGTTTGTGCTGTGCATCGACGAATCCGTTTTGCTCTTGTGTGATGAAGAAAGCTTTAAAGCACTGAAAGCTTGTTTTACTTTAGGAAAACAAGGCAGCTTTGGGAAAATAACTGTAACAACTCCTACTAAGGACTTGTTAAAAGGTCACAGATTTGTAGTAACTTATTAGCCGAACATACACACTGCAACTGCAGAGATAAAAGTAAGAGCTTTTGGCTGTCGACTAAAGTCGACACTCGGCTGTGCGCCTTCGTATCACGGCTGTCGGCTAAAGTCGACGCTGGTACCGAAGTGGTTAAGCAGATTAACTTTCATATTAAGTTTTTAAATGGAACTTAAAAAATATAGTAACATTAGGCAAAGCTCTGGAGATATTTTCTGGTTTAAAAACATTTTTTAAATGAAATATCCTGTAATGCTTTATGTTAAAAGCTGAACTCACTGAAGATCTTCACTGTGTTCTACCTACAGCTCTAGGCTTCTTGAAATCTAGCTGGTTCTGTTTGTCATATATGAGGCAGAACTTGAGACCTACCGCCTCACCAGCTATGCGAATGTTTTTTTTTGCAAACCCAATTACATTTCAGACCACAGTGAAGAATTTATTTTTGTAAAGTAGGGGCAGTCACAAAAGGTTCTTCCCCAGATGCAGATTTTTAACATAAAGAAACTGAATGTATGTTTGTCTAATAGTCACTATCATTATAAAAACAGTAAATCAAAAACAGCTCTCCCTAAAGCACAAAACACTTTAAACTTTTTAAAAGACCAAATCACAAGTCTTAACAGGTCTGCTTTAAGAGATGAACTAATCTTGTCAGACCTACCACGGGGATGATAGGATCATCTGGCAGATAGTATGGAAGGCGGCCCATTCTGGTTAAGTGTTGATGTTTATCAGTTCAAAGTGGAGTTGAAGGAATTCCCCTCTCCAAATGAGTCACACTTGTGTGAAGGTGCTTGAAGTCCAAATCCAGGTAGTTAGTATTTCATTATTACCTTAATGGAATAAAACCACCTGAAGGGGTTTGGGGTGAGGGATGTCTATTTGGCTTTCAGTTTTAATTCTGTATTTCTTTTAGCTTTATGTAGCCCAAAGTACTAGTTTACTAGTTTTACTAGTACCCAGATGCCTCTGAACTGAGGAGTTGTTGGTCACTTGAACAAAAGGGCCAAGGCTGAAGGAGTCTTGGCCACAGGCTCTGAGCCCAGAGAGTCCTTCAGTTGGAGAGACTAGAATCTCTCCACCCATAAAAGCCAATCAATCACAGTGTTCAAGGCTGAAACACTTTTTTGGGGGTGCAATTTAACCCAAGGCCAAGTGCTAAAGAAACATGGCAAATAATCCATTTCGAGGTAAGACCCTCTATTAAAACTTAAATTACTTCTTCACTAGGTGTATTTTCCTCAGGACGGAGTTGAGTTGGATAAACTTACTAACCTCATGAACCATTTAATGACAAGAAAAATGACACAATCGAATGAATTAAAAGTTTAATTCTGAACCATTTTTATAACCGCATTTTCTCTTGAAGCATTGTATCACAGCAGGTTACAACAACTTTGGGATAAAAGGCAACTGGTAAACTGTCCAAAGCAAGGTTCCAAATAACACCTTTTACTGATTTACCCTACCCATACATATCCCAAATAAAGTTTTTGATCAAAAACATGAAATAGATCCACCTGCTTATTTTAAGCATATTAAAAAGGAAACTAATTGGACCATTTCTATTTGTCTATTTTATACAAAAAGGCTACACAATGTTACACTGTTTTCAGATTACAATTAGAGTGATTATGAATTAGTGTTCTACACCATTACTCAATTCTTAAAAATTAGAAATTGCTGTAGCAGTATTCACTATAACTTAACACTATGAGAGACTTAAAAAACTAACAGTTACTGCAAAAAAAATTAAAGAGCTACTTCAAAGCAAGCAAAGTCAGTACCATTACAGATATTTTTTAAAAAAAATTTTAACAAGCAAGGCTAGGGTTTGATAAATTCCATCTTGTGATCCATTCTTGTGCATTCTTCACTTCTTGAGTCACTCCCAAAATCCATTTGTATTGTTACTCCTCGACCAAAAAGGACCAGAACAAAAAGTTTACTTCAATTGTTCCCATAGGAAACTCAGCTTGGTTAGTGTGTCAGGCACTTTCTGAGATACCAGCCCACCCCTCGAGCCCTCTCAGCAACTCTACAGGCCAATCACAATGCAAGTTCAGACAATACAGCTGTATAAAGAGAGAAAGGCTGCTATTAATGTTTAAAACAGCAAATGTTACTCATCTGAGTATTAAGTTGCAAAAGCTGTGGCAAAAAACATTAAAGTTAATAACTTCCACACATGATCACATAACAACCAGAAATCTGAGAACATTCATATGTTCCAAGACATCTCCTTTCCAAGCATATATCTGTTTTTGTGGCAGATTTACAAATAGGCCTAAACCACTCCCACCCTACCAACCAAGTCTTTCTGAAGTTCTGTAGGCAGAGTAAAAGTATTTTACCCAAACTGGCTTTTTAAAACTTCTTACCTAAAGAATGGTTTACAGGTCAGTATCAAACCAGGCCAGCTGATTGCTGTCACCTGGAGGCAGCCCATCCATGAGGTCCTGGGCATGCCCCAGATCAGGCAGCCCATCAACTGGATAGTCAGCACCAGGGTGGTGGCCACCCATCTCATGCTCCATCATGGGGTCCATACCCAAGGCATCCTGGCCGTATCCACCAGAGTGAAAAGAACGATAGCTAGGATCTAGAAGAGTCAAGGGCAGCCACAAAATGGGCAAGGGGGGAGGGCGGGGAGGAGAAACAGACATACAAGTTAACACTGAGGGTAGGGCATCCGAAGTTTGACAGTAATCTTGCCAGAAAGCATTGCTTTCTAGACTCTTTCAACTTCTAGTTTTCTTCAGGCAAGTAATTACTCAGTGCGTGCCAGGCCACCCATGAGACTACACAGACACAAGGTCACACTAGCAGGTTCTAATCACATCATTAATCTACCCCTGAACACTTCGCATTTACCCTGGCAGAGACTTAAGGTTCCTAAGGAAGAGAAACAGGAATCTACTGTGTCTGACCACCTAGGCAGTAAGAAGTCATGAGAGGGAGATCAAGACACAATAAGGAGGTCTGGCAGACATAATCTATCTGTTAGAAAGCCAGGTGATACTCACTACAGTAGTGAGAAAACTCAAGACACTATTTGCAATAAAACATGTTTTATCTTAAGGGTTGACATCTATCCATCTGTCATGGTAAGAAGCCTATGAGCTTTAATGGCTTAGTAATTAGGTAAAACCAGATGAAGTTATAAATTTAAGATGGTTATAGTCGTTAGTGGTCTATTCCATCCTCCATCTTCATTACCCAGATATGAATTAGCTTTCCAAGAAAACCCTGATAATGCAACTATGTAAATACTCACTCCAGATCTGAGCTTAGAGACCAAGGGTTTCTCATACTCTTACTTTCCTGGATAGGTTGTAGATAAAGGCATTATGAATTCTCTGACCAGAAAGAGAATTAAAAAAACAGGCAAACTATAACATCCTGCACACAGAGGCCCAGTAGTAGTGTGTATTTGTTGATGTGGTGTGATCCTGTTGCTTGCTCAGTGTGTGGCTCAGAATTCCCTGTGCTCCATTAAAGATACTGCTACTGACTCTGAAATTTAAGAACTGCTTCTAATTGCAGCCACAACTTTTCTGCCAACTCTGGTTTCCCAGATGAGCAAACTGGCTCTTTTGATAAAGCTTTAGAACTTTAGGTTGATCAGGAGTTAATCAAGAAATATGAGACACATACCATCCTGGCGATATCCAAGGGGTTCTCCCTGGGCACCAATATCAAGTCCAAGATCAGCAGTCTTTAGATAAGCAGGCACAAGGCATGAAAGAATAAAAAACAAAATGAAAATTCTCAAAAGTATATTCTCTAATATTTTCTAAGCACACTTACTTTCAGATTACAAAAGGAACAAAGAACTCACACATTATAGAAATACTTAGAAAACAGAAGTTCTTCAAAACACCCCTCAAAAATACTTGTTTTTTATTTTGCACATAGTATTAAAAATATTTACTCATTTATTCTTTAAACAAATATATACTAAACACCGATGTGCCAGGCACTGCTCCATGGTGCTAGAGACACAGCAGTAAACAAAACAGGCAAAAACACCTTCTCTCCACAGGAGCTGCTGACAGATAGGATGTGTTATATAATATGAAAGAAAGATTTTTAGCCTGCACACCTGGATGAACAAAGCTGCCATTAACTGAGAGAAGACTAAGAACAGGTTTGGGGAAGGGGGTGGGTGGGGAAAGTTAAGGACTCAAGTTGGAACATGTCAATAAGATGACTATTAAAAACCCAACTAACACATTACTCACTGGTAATTTGCATTTTTTAACCTAACAATTTCTCTTTCCATTCATTCAATAAACAGAACCCACTGTATGACTGTACCATAGTTGATCACTATGGGGGGGATAAAATAAACTTCAAGGGTGGTCCTCATTTTATTAGAAACAATGTTTCAATGAACACCTATCCTACCTCTACTGAGAACAAGCACTGAAGACAAATTCATAGCAAAAATTCAAACAGAAGAGTATATGAAAAATTTAGTGTTTTTTTTAAGTAGTGATAAACTGACCTCCAACTAATGGTATTTAACAAACTGCCTCTTTCCTTATACCCTTTTGAAAAATCTTAATCTGATAACATTTTCATTTATCTCACTCATGAATTCTAATGTTAAGCAGCACAACTTGTTTGTAATCATTCTGAACAGGCTCTTTAAAAGTTGTACTTCTCCCTCACAGCAGTTGTTGGACAGTATAAAGAATGAACACTCAAGCCAGGGATATAGTCAATGCAAATGAATGTGTACTGTTTTGAGGGAAAACAAGAAGCCGCTTTACCTGCTCTGGGAAACTACCAGATAAATGTGCTGACATTTGCCTACCTCATTCCAAGCCATTGGCTCTGTTCTGAAGAGAGAACTGGTTAGCTCAACTGAAAGACGTTTCTTATAATCTTGTGGCTTGTCCTCAGACATACGGAATAAAACAGCAGCTGCATATGTTGCTAGGAAAGGAAGGGAAAAAATGGCCCTTGAGGAAAAGCTGAGGCTTCACTGTACACATCTAGTAAATGCTTTGGTTCCTTTTCTACTTACCCACACCTTCATTCCTAGAGTGAAGTAACTCTGTCAGAGGAGCTGTGGCTCCCTCAGCTTCAATAGCTTCTGCAGCCTCCTTGTCCTGAGCAAGTTCGCAGAGGACCCCTGCAGCTACTCTTTGGATATTTTCAATGGGAGAATAAAGCAGCTAAAGAGAAAACACACACAAATAAAACCTAATTAAATCTAAAACTAAACCATGGCAAGCACCCCACTGTGGTGCAAACATTCCCAATTTAGAGTGTCAGAGGCATTCACACTCTGTATTAAATCATATTCTCTGAATTTTATGTCCTAGGGTGTTTTAATGCTCTGGGAATACTGGATTTCCAGAATTTTTGTAGCTATAAACCCCTTCTCCAGAGGCAATTGTAATTCATCTAAGATTTAGAAAACCCAGAGTTGGTTGGAGGCTTATGACCTGCCAGGCCACTTCTCCTCCTTCTAAAACTGAGCACCCCTAGAAGTGTAGTCTTCTACCCTCTTCTTCAGGCTCTAATCTCAATGTTTCTCCTTCTACTGACCAAGAAAAATGAAGGAAATCTTCATAAAATTAAATGTTGCCCCTACTTGTGGTCCATAATTTTCTGAAATTTTGTTAATCATTAAAATCTTTAAATTTTATGGACATATAAAATCCAGAACACCTCACTTAAAACCCACATACCTGCACAAACAATGGAATGGTATTTAGTCCCCTGATTACGATTCGGTTGTGAACATCCCGAGCTAGGATGTGAAGGGCTCCGGTACAACCTTCAACTATTTCTTCCATGCGGACCCCCTCCTACCAAAAGAAACATGGTTAACAGGGCATTCTCCTCTCTAAAGTTTATGAACGTGAAAGGCTTTCTATTCTGAGTAGCAATTACAAGACTAGAGTTATTCACATTATATACCCAAAGTTCCCTATAATCTGCAATTAGTTCAGGAATGAAGGAGAATTCCATTAAGTTATATGTTAAGGAGAGCAGGTCTCCTGGCAGCACTAACTCCAAGCAGCACCCCTCCCTAACACGCAGTGCTGTGCACAATGAAGTACAGCTTCCATGTACCTCTGAATCTCACAGACAACTTTCTTACAGTAAGGGCACCACTTTTTTTATATACTTTTTACCCAGAGAAGATGGGAAAGTAATGCTCAGACTTCGTCAATGTTTTTCTTTTATATGCCCCCTCTACTTTTGTGTATCTTCATGTATGTGGTGAAAACTTTGCCAAGTTTTAGCACCAACTGTTAAAATTCCACTGAGTTACACCAGAAAATCCACTCCTCACTTCATCCAAAACTATTCAACTGATAGCCTATATGGAAAAAGGAAGTTAGCTCTTGCAATATGTAAGTACCATCTGCTTTCTCTGTTTATAGGTTTGAGTTTTAAAAGGGGTTATGATTCTGCTACTTTTAGCAGCTTTTATAAATAACTTGATTTTTATGAGGACACAAAACCTCCTTTCTTCCTAGAGATTTAAAATAAGAGGTACCCTCACCATTCTATTTAAGCCACCTCGTAGAGATGGGCCAATACCAAAAGTAACAAATGGAGAAAGCCAAAGCCCCAATGTATATATGTAATAACTAGCAATACTAGATTCCCCAAATCTGTTCCAGTAAAGTCCATCTTTGTTTTCTAAAGTAACCTAATAAGAGAAAACTCTTTGAAGGTCCTGAATCTTACAGCCTGAGGAATCAGAGGTGTCTTTAGATTATATACTTATAATGAAGGTTAGGTATAAGACTCAAAGCTTGGTATCAAAGTTGTAGGCTAAGATTATTATGAGTGAAGACTCCAGAAATGCTATTACTTATTCTTGAAATTTGTCAATACTATATTCTTAGGTCCCTGAAAATAGTTTAAACTTTATGGAAGAGTAAAAATGCCTATTAAATATTTATAGGCAGAACTCATGTTTTAGTGGGGGATAAGCAGCTCTGAAATCAGACATACCTGGATTCAAATTATGGCTCTACCTCTTCCTAAGGAGGTGAGCCATTGTATAGATTAAATGAGAATACTGCATGAAGTGCCTAACCCTACAGCAGTAAATCACACCCCATACTCCCTTTGTAACACTGACCATGCAAAGGACATGTCCTAGAAAACATCACTAGAGGCCACATTATTCCTTATCATCTCTGCAGCCACAGAAATGCGTCTGTGTTTTTACCCATTAGCAGCCCTACAGGAAGACAGATGGGAGAGCCAATAACCAAAGAAGTTCAGGATCCTTTGGATTTATGCATTCCTTTTAAATAACTGGGTGTCACTGTAAAGATTTACCCACCACAAACTGCTGCTGTGTTCCACCCATGGATGTACGGCGCTGAGTATCCTGATGTGCACGAACAAGCAATTGAACTAGTCGTGGAATGGCACCCTGCTCACGCAAAGGTGCATGATTGGCTGGACAAAGGGCAAGATTTCGAATTAATCCAACGGTAGCCTGCAGATAAGAGGGAAAGAATTGGCATACAACTCAACAAAATCATTTCCTTACCCTAAAATTCCCAGCATGTTAAATGTACTGGTAATAACTAAAAATAGCACTAACTACACAAACATTTCAGAATCCCACCCCCGTCGCAGCCATACTTCCCCATTTACTAAGAATACAATTCCCATATATCAATCCCTATGCCTGGACAGCTTTCCAACAGCTGGAGATAGTTCGTTTTCAATTCTACAACATTCTACTTTGACAATTTACCTTTATCAGAGGCCAATGGGATGGTGGGTGCAGGAGTTTAACCACAACTGGTAGTCCATAGTGAAGGCGAACAGCATTCTGGGCCATCTCTGCTTCCTGGTGTCGGCTGGTCAGATGACGAAGAGCACAGATGGCAGGCTCAGTGATGTCCTCCCTGTCCCCAGCACGAAGGACAGTACGCACAAGAGCCTCTATACCACCCACTTGGCACACCATCATCTTGTTCTTATAATTATTGCAAGTGAGGTTAGAAAGAATTCCAGCTGCACAGGTGACCACATTAATATCATCTGAACCCAGAAGCTGAACAAGAGTCCCAAGAAGACCTTCCATCCCTTCCTATAGAGACAAAAACAGATGGTCAGTACATGCTCATCTTGACTATTACCAAAACTCCAGTTTACTCAGAATTTACCTGTTTAGTTGCAGCATCTGAAAGATTCCTAAGAGTCCAAAGACAGTTCTGAACAAGACGTTGACTTGGATCTGTTAGATGAAGTCCTAAAGCTTGCATTCCACCTGGAAAATTAAAAAGGGTCAGGCAATGGCCATTAGCTAGAAGTTTCTGACTATCAGCCCTAAATGTCTTCTCTAGTCTTCAGTGTCCATCTTCATTTCCAAAGCTTACCTGCCTCCCCCTAAGTACTTCATTTCCTCTCATTTTCTAGAATTTTGCTCAGTTTCCCTCTCTTTGCCAGTTCACCTCACCAGTGACAAACTGTCAAATAGCTACTGTTCCTTTCTATGTGGAAAAAACCTTCATTATCTCCACTATCCCCCTGTAAGTAATATTCTCATTACTTATTTCCTTTCATCCATTCAATCATTTCAAAATTATTTATCCAGTACCAACTCTGTTCTGAGTTGGAGATACACCAGTGAGCAAAATACTAAAAAATTCCTACCCTCATAGAATTTATGGTCTATCTGGAGGAAGTAGACAATTAACAAATATACAGTTAATAGACTAAAACCATACAATTTGTCAGATGGTATTAAAATGGTATGGAGAAAAACAGCACAAGACAATGTGGAGGGGGCTACAATTTTTGTACAGTACTTAGTCTTAGTGTAAAGGTGACATCTGAGCAAACACCTGAAGAAGCTATGTAAATTCCTGGGGTAAGAATAATCCACAAAGAAGAGACTGAAACACTTACTGCCAGAGACTGTATATAAGTCACTGACTCCAAAACATGCGTTCCAAGGGTTCACAACCTTCCAGCATTTAGGACTCTTAAGTGAGGGACATTTAGTCTGGCCAAGGAATATAAATGGAAGCCCAAACCCCAAAACTAGTTTAATTTCATCCATCTCTCTCCAACTCAAATACCTTCTGAATGCAGAAAGAGACACTTTCCCTTGTCTCCTTGGTTATCCTTTAGGTCTGTTTTATTTCCTCAGATTAGGTTATTTAGGCCTACTTGCTATAATCAGGGTACCCCATACTTCTCCTTCATAGCACTTACCACAACTATAATTTAGTCTATCTTCACTAGAAGACCATCTCTATCATGTTCCTTCTTCACAGCAGCTCAGACTGATGCTCCATATTTGTTAAATGACTACTTCTCTCCCCTCATAAGACTTCATTCCCTCCCTCTATATAACTATTAACTTCAAGAGAATTTTTCTGAAACCCAGATACCCATCAGAATGGCCTGTAGAGACTTTAAAAACACACAAAAGATTCTGATTCAGCAGGTTTAAGGTAAAAAAGTTCCATGCAGATGACTCTGAGGTACCCCTACCTCTGTTTCCTGCTGCCCTTACCCCCATACACTGAGAGAAACTTCCAAATCTCTAACCCTGTCTTCTCTTACCTTTTAGTATCATACATTTCCAACTACCTACTGCCTTTTAGTCATTTTAAATGTCAGCTTCTTATTTTGTTCAAAAATTAGCAAACCCCTCTGATGGTTCCATTTATCTTCATGGTACCAATGTTCTCCCCACTACAAATCATTTTTGGTTGCTCCTTTAGCCCCTGTATTACATTCTATGATTCTTTCAGAAGTCTCAGGCAATTGTTATTTGCTGTATATTTCTAACACCAAACTATTTCACTCCTAGAAGCCTATGATATCTCAGCCATCTGGTCTTCTTGCTTTTGGTCAACCTGTTAATCTATACAATGTTAGTATTAATATCCCAAACACACCACTGTCATGCTTTAGTACTGCTAAACCACCATCCAAAGTTTCTCATTTTTAAGACAAAAGCCAAATTCTTTAGTATAACCTTGAGGAACTGTTTAGAATTTGGATCCCACCTAGCCTCTGAAACTGACCTAAGTATTCTGCATCTATGGTTCCAAAGCTGGAATAAAGCATGAAAAACTCAAATTTGTAAATATCTTATAGGGCCTAAAAAGTCTTATATGTTATGGCGTGGCCCAGCTCATCAACCTCATCCTGGGCCATTCACTCCATTACTAAGTTCTATTTACATACACTTTCTCTTTAGCACCTGGAACTCCACAACCTCTTTCCTACCTCCAGGACATAGAGCATGTTTCTTTTTGTCTACCTGGAAAGCAATTAACCCACACTTCTCATATACAATAGGTTCCCTTCTCATCCTACAGTCCCATTTAATATCCCCTTTTCAGGGAGGCCCCTTCCCTCTCCATCTAAATGGCCAGCTCCCTCCCCCATTAATCATTACCACTATTTGCTGTTCCTTTCTCACATAGTACTCATTCCAATTTACAATCACCACACTTTTTTGCATATTTTTGTCACTGTGACAAAATAAGACTGTAAGAATAATAAGCACAGGGACCATATCTATTGCTACTCAATGTATACCATGTGCTTATTAAATTGCTTGAAATACATTAAGTGCTGATGTACCTTTTCAGAATAAACAAAGGAACATGGGAATAACCTGGGAGAACTAATTAAAACGAAGATTCCTAGGCTCACAATCTCATAAATTTCCAGCTACCTACAGTCCTTACTATCACTTCAAATAAACTTTTAAATTTGTCTTGATATAAAAACATCCCAGGGATTCTGATCTAAAAATCTGTATTTTTACCAAGCACTACAGGTTATTTCTGGAAAAGCTGACAGAATTTATATCCCCTCATTCTGTATGAACTCACCCACACTTGTCTATCCTCAAGCCTATGGTCCCCACTGTCAGCAGCTACCCTGAACAATCATAATCCCCTTCTCTCCCATAAATTTGAATAAAATTACTCTTAGCAAGGGGGAAAAATAGGTATTACCAGCACTATACTTTTACCCAACATTTTCTTCCATTAAATGCCTTTACATTTTTCCTCTTTCGGTTTGACCTGACACTTGATTTAAGAGTCTAGGTATACTGAGACCCAGAACAGAGTTTTTTAAAAAAAAAAAAAAATCCATAGCCTGAGCAAGAGCGAGACCCATCTCTACAAAAATAGAAAAATTAGCTGGTGTGCTGGTGCGTGCCTGTAGTGCCAGCTACTCGGAAGGCTGAGGCAGGAGGATCGCTTGAGCCCAGGAGTTGGAGGTTGCAGTGAGCTATGATAACACCACTGTACTCTAGCCCAGGTGACAGAGCGAGACCCTTTCTCAAAAAAAAAAAAAAAAAAGAAAAGAAAGTAGAAAGTCTAGGTAGATGTTAGGTGGGTTACTAAAGGAGAAAGGATGGTAGGTAGCTGAAGAGTAACTGTATCTTCATGGCAAAAAAACCAAGAGGCCCTGGTGCAAACTATTCTTTTCCTCAACCACCAACATACACACAATATAAACTACCACATACAAGTTGCCTCATTAAAAATACTTGGAACAAAAAAATTGTTTTTCATATTAGACTATCTGTTCACTGAGAATATAGAATACCAGAGCAAAACACTAAACTCATGAGCATCCACTAAAAAAATCAAGAAAAATCACTTTGCTATATAAAATTGTACTTTATTGGAATTTGTCATAATTTCCCCTACATATTCACAGATCTGTTAGCAAAGCAAATTTTGGTTTTATATAAAACTGAAATTAAAGGCAAATTTTATCAAACAGAATATATGCTATCGTTTTTTGATGGGGAATAAGAATTCCCCTTAAACTAGTTTTAAATAACACCAATCCAGGCTGCAAACACTTTGAATGTGATCCTAAACTGAATAGAACCATCTATTTTCAGTCCGTTAAACTTAAATTCTGTTAAGAACTAATAATATTTAGAACTAAGAAATGTAATCTAATTAGAACAGCAGACGCTGTACACAAGACTCAGAATAGATACATATACTTACCAGCCTCTACAATAGCCGGCTTATTACTAGAGCAGACAGACAGCACCTTCAGAACTCTGCTTGTGGTCCACAATAGTTTCTCGTAAGTGTAGGTCCTCATTATATTTACTAAAGCTTGGGGTCCACCACTAGCCAGTATGATCAGCTAAAAACATGTATATATATATTGTTAGTGATGGAATCTTGATCAAACACCTGGAAAAAAGTTGTATTACCAACCTATTTTATTATATAAGAATTTCAGCCAGGTTACCATTGATTGGACTTAAATGTATTCCTGGACCCTATCACTCAAACCCACGCACTGGGGCCCTATCCAACTCTTCCTATACAGCATTCCACTCAAAATCAGGCATCTCAGTCCTCTCAAAAATATATCAACTCTAGCCCAATTTCCTTCTTCCCAAACCAATCATAGCAAAAAAAGAAAAGAGAGAAAAAAAAAAAAATAGAAACATGTTGGTATTCAATAGTAATGCCCAAATATGAAAGTTATAATATCAAAACTGATTTGTTGAAAATTTCAACCAGAATAGGCACCTAAAACTCCAAACCATTTGGCCCTTTGATTTACTTAATTATATCTATCTTAAAAAGAGATACCATAAAATAATCATTCACTCTTGCTCTTTACTTCCCTGTATACCCTTATTCCTGACCCTGCCCCAGTTTTCTGAAAACAATCTCATCACTTCATGCCTCTGCTAAAAACTGTTTCCAATGCTCTTTTAACATGCTCTACAAAGCCCTGCGGGATCTGCCCTGACTATCTCAATAGCCTCATCTCAACCTTTCCTCCTCCTCACTCTTTTGATTCCTTAAATTCCCCAAACTCACCATGTTTCTCCCTCTCTAAAACTTTTCAAAGATGCCATTTTCTCACATAACCTTTACTTAGTCAATCCCTTCTCAACCTTGAAAGCTGAACTCAACCATCACTTCCCTCCAAGATGTCTTCCCGAACCCTCAAAACAAGATCTATTTCACTTGTTACGTGCTCTCATAGACCCTCTTCTTCTTCCTAACACATGGGTTAAATATTAATTTGATTATTTTGATGTCTACCTCCCACCTAAGAATGAAAATAGGAACCGAATCTTGCCTTCTGTATTGCTAGTGCTTAGTATAGTGCTTTACATACATTCAAATATTTAAAGGAATAGAGATGTCCACCTTTTCTGGATACATACAAAGCGTGAGGCATACTATGACTTGGTAAGAGTGCATGGAATGACATGACATTGGAGGTCACCAATGCTCCATGAAAACCTTATTAAAAACAATTCTTTTACCTTGCTTTCTTGATTGCCATAAGCTAAAATCTGAAGGCAGTCTGTTGTTATAGCCAAGAATTTAACATTTGTTTTGTTGAGCAAGGCAACCATTTTCTGCAGCCCACCAGCTAAACGCACTGCCATTTTAGCTCCTTCTTGATGTAATAAAAGGTTGTGGAGAGTTGTAATGGCATAAAACAACACAGAATCCACTGGTGAACTGGGAAGAAGAAAAAATCCTCATCAGAGATGTTGTGATTATATTCTTCGATTTCTCAGCTTCAAGCATTCTGACAATGTTTTCTTACCCAAGCATTTTCACCAGGGCAGGAATGCCTCCAGACTTAAAGATGGCCAACAAGCCCTCACGATGATGGGAAAGGTTATGCAAGGTCCCAGCAGTACAACGAGCTGTTTCTACATCATTTGTATTCTGCATGGTACGTACAATAGCAGACACCATCTGAGGAGAACGCATGATGGCGTGTCTGGAAGCTTCCTTTTTAGAAAGCTGATGGACCATAACTGCAGCCTTATTAACCACCACCTATAATATAGGAATTAAGAGACATTGTTAGCTTCCAAATACTGATATTAGGTAGATACTCCGAAACTACTCCTTGAGAGTTTCCTTCAAAGCAGATTGAAAAGCTAGCCATTTCATTGCTTACCTGGTCCTCGTCATTTAGCAGTTTTGTCAGTTCAGGGATTGCACGTGTGGCAAGTTCTGCATCATCCTGATAGTTAATTAAGTTTACAACTGCATGTTTCAGCATCTGTGATGGTTCAGCCAAGCGCTGGACATTAGTGGGATGAGCGGCATCAAACTGTGTAGATGGGATCTGCATACCCTCGTCTAACGTCTCAGGGAACATAGCAGCTCGTACCCTTTGAGCTCGAGTCATCGCATACTGTCCATCAATATCTAGAAAAGGTAAACTTAACACTCACTATCCACAGTTCAGCATTTATTTGAGGATCTGCTATCCTAAATGGTAAAGGTTATATTGTAATTACGCCTTTCTCTTCACCACCACATTTTATTTAAGCTATTACACATTAACTTTTTAAGAGTAACTATTTAATTCCCAAAACTGCATTCTGACTTTCAGTAGGGCAATAATAGTCTTACCAGCTACTTGTTCTTGAGTAAAGGACTGAGAAAATCCCTGTTCCCACTCATATAGGACTTGGGAGGTATCCACATCCTCTTCCTCAGGATTGCCTTTACCACTCAGAGAAGGAGCTGTGGTAGTGGCACCAGAATGAATTCCAGAGTCCAGGTAAGACTGTTGCTGCCAGTGACTAACAGCTGCTTTTCTGTCTGGCTCCATGGCCATGTCCAATTCCATCAAATCAGCTGTGAAAATGAAACAGTATTAGCATTAGTAAATTGGAAATGTTACCTTAATTTTTTAAAAAAACTGCAATAGGACCCATTGAAGTATCCTCAGAAATAAAGTCAAATCTGAAAGACAGCCAAGAAAAGCAGAATGATGGTCAGGATTAGCTAGTGCTGAAATATGTATGTCTTTAGGGGACCACCTAACAGTTAGTCACTGAATCAGTGGAAGAATGGTACTGCATCCAGGCTCCAGAAGCAGTCATCCAGACTAGATTCCTGCTGGTGGCTTGTTTGCTATTTCACCAAGCCATTAGAAGTAGTGAGCAGAAAATGGAGCAAAAGGTAGCCTGACAAGTAAGCAGGGAGAGAGGAAAGCAAGGGGATCTGAGCCAGACTGGGTTAATGGCAATCAAGCAGAGTCCCAATTCAGTAACTAGAGATTTATAACACAAACCTTGAGTAGCCATTGTCCACGCAGGATTTTCAAAACACTTGTATGGTATACTTCAGATACCCTAAAAAAAGTTAATCAAAAGTTATTAGAATTTAAACTTAGCTTGATTTTAATACTCATAAATCACTGGGATGCCTGCTAAATGTCATGTATTTTGCCCACGAAAAAAACCAAATCCTCTTTTACCAAATGATACAATTAAAGACAGAGCTCATGTTCTCCTCCAGATACCTCAACCACAGCTCTATCATTATTGAACTTCTAAGTGGAAACTACTCCTTAACACATACTTCTTTTTAGTAAAAATATAAATTACAGATATTCAGGATGTTGATGAAAAAGCAAAAAGGTTCTAATAATGAAAGCCTGGGAGAGGTGAAAAAACTATTCAAAAATCAACTCCTCTTTAAATTCCTACAGGCCTCTCCTTTTTTAACCTCTCATTGAAAAATTCATAGATCCCCTAAGCAGCAGAGGTCCAATGGGATTTTAAAAACACCAAATTTTCATTAAATAAGTCAGATGCTTTCTTTTCTAATACGGTATCATCTAAAACACCATTTATAAAGGAGATTTTGGTGACTGGATCAGAACAGTGAATTTTAGATTTTATACTAAGAAATAAAATTACTTTTCAAATGAAAAGTCTGCAACACAAATAAATAGCAATGACTTATAAATACAAATATTACCAACTGGGATACTATTTTGATCAATATAAAAAATTTAATTATTTCATTTATATAGAAATCTTAGTATTTAATTTATGTCTGTATTTTGTTTTTAGTGTGCAATATTCAGGAAAAACACCAAATCACACAGGGAACTATTTGCAAATGAGAATAATTTAAAGGCTCACAGACTCCAGATAGTTCTAATAAAATTTCCTTTATTACAATGTCTGCCCCAAACAAGTTCATCTTGTACTACAAATTAACATAATGAACGGTGACAAATTAACATATTGGATGTGCAAAGATATGGAGTAAGATATTTAAGTGAGAACTGTGTTTTCAATTAATGCACAAAGAAATCAAAATGTTTAATGAAGTAGGAAACTACATGCTAACATCCTATTTTCTCTATGTAAATGAAGTATGTGTTGATTATTCCTAAAATTGTTCTTCCAACACTAAATTTTTACAATCACCAAGACCAACTGACATGTAAAGCTGACAAGAGTTGTGGATAGTTATTTCAGTGTCCACAGTAGAAATAATTGACAATTTATGTACAAGGCAAAATGAAGGACAGAAAATAATAAAGATGATTCTACTCCACAAAAATCTTTTATTTTAAGATAATTCACTAAGCAGGATTAAGTGTTTAATGTTTTGATTCAATAGGACTGGAATGGAACATAGAAATTTCCATTTTTAATGAACAGTCTAGGATGCAGGCAAGTGATCTGCAGAGAATACTTGGGGAAATACTATGCTATTAATAGAAGGCACCCAGGTTCTCTGCCCACCGATGCTGCATTTTAGCTTCTATCTTTTGTCTATCTTTGTCACTAACTATTTAACTACTTTCCCACTCTTCTGAAAAATCGGTTCCCCTCACCAACCCTCAGTATATCCTGCAAAAGGAGACTTAAAACATGTTCTACACTGAGCTTCTCCCTTGGGTCAATGCCAATAGGCTCAGAACCAACTTGTCATGTTTACAGGCTATACGGCAGTTTAAGAAGGGCTTCAATATATCCGGCTTCCAGGAAAAAAACTTTTTACTGTATCGTTTCCTTCTTCATGCAAAGACAAAGTATTTTACTCATGTTACTGCACAAAATCTGTTTATGTAGGCTGATCTGGTAACTTGACCATGATTTATAATGATTTTATAGAAAAAAGCAGGCTCATGTTCCAAAGTACAATATCCATTTGTATGTTGGGACTTCTCAACATTATTTTTTTTAGCACTTTAAAAGGTATACAACATACATAAAAACTCTTCTTGCTTCTCACTGCAACCCTATTAGATGTGGGAGGGCAAATGTCAATAAACATGCAGAGAAGTGAAAACTAAGAGTGAAAAGGGAGATCTACATAGGCAAAGGCAAAGACCCACTCGCTCCTATATTGCTCTACAAACAAGATTCAAGTATATCAAAAATCTGAGCACTATTCCTAAAGAAATCAAACAGACTGCCCAGAGAGAACTAGGGCAGAACCTTGCCCCAAAGGAAAGCCTTCCTCATTCCTCCCTTGGCCAGTGCCTTCTAAGGGCTGGCTCCCCTCCACCACACCCTGCCAATCACTAACAGCCCAATCCTAGTGCTTGCAATCAACCAAGGCTTACCAATCACTTAAGTAAAAGGTCAACATCAAAGGACAAAGTTCAAGAAAAACCAACAGAAAAACTGACTCCATAGAAACACAGACAGAACTTAAAAATGGGGGTAGGGTAGGGAGAGAAACAGAGCATTTCAATTTAGTACCCCATAAAGAATGAAAAATATAAAAAGTTCAATAGAAACTGAAGTTGAAAAAAATCTCCTAGAGCATAAGAAAAAGACAAAGACACAAAATACAAAAGAAGAAAACAAACAAGGATCAATCCAGGAGAGTAACACTCCAACTAATAGGTATTTCAGAAAGAATTATAAAAATTAAAAAGGAGAAAATCCACTAAGTACCAATCAAAATGGGGGAAGGGTACTTAAAATTATAAAATACAGTTATGTGCCACACAATGACATTTCAGTCAATGATGGATGCATATTCTACAGTGGTCCCATAAGATTATACTGTACTTTTTCTATGTTTAGATACACAAACATTTACCATTGTGTTACAATTGCCTATAGTAACAAGCTGTAGAGGTTTGTAGCCTAGGAGCAATGGGCTATACCATATAGCCTAGGTGTGCAATAGGCTATACCACCTAGGTTTGTGTAAGTACTGTACTGATGTTCCAATGCATGTGATCACTGACTACAGATTCCATCAGAATGCTTCCTGTCCTGACAGCTTTATCACCACCAAGTGATGTTTTCACAAAGAAAGAGGATGCTGGAGGATGGCCAACATATGTACTTCCATCCAGTCTAATGAAGTGGTAGGCATGTGCATCCTTCATTTTTCTTCTTTTTGCTACTTAAATATATACTCTAATTATATATTTTATAAAGACTACCTCAAAATTCATCTTGCTGTTATTTATGATTTAAACCCTATAAATGTCTATCAAAGTCAATGTGAAAATTCTTGACACGACTAATACAGATTTCACATTAAAGTTATTTTTCCAGTTCCTATCAGGACAAAATTATCTTAATAATTACCTTAAGTTTTCAAAAGTTTGAGTATTTGGGAGTAACTCTGCTACATAAAAATAGATACATTATAAAACAATAGTTTTATACTGGCAGTTCACACTAGCAATTCACTCTTCCAATAATCTGTACTAAAAGAACCAAAGCCAATTACTTACTCTTTGTTTTAGAGTAAGAAAATGCTACTCTATTTTAGGAGCTTTATAAACTTTTGATATACCTTCAGGGATTAAAAAAAAGTTCCTAGTAAAATTTAATTTGTAAATCTAAAAATGCATGTGCATTTTCATTAACTGTCACTGGTAATTACTTTGCCATTTAAAAAATTTATACAGTTTCTTCAATCTTCCAAAATGTTTTAGCACTTTTCATTCAACACAAACATTTTAAGTCACTACGCACATGATTTTCCTTTCTGCTTTCTTCCTTCACAGCTTTCTTCAGTTCTGTGGTGTGTGTGTGTGTGTGTGTGTGTGTGTGTGTTTCTTTCTGGGCAGGGTCTTGTCTTCCTGGAATGGCCAATAAGCAAAAAATATCAAATGACACTTGCTGATCCCAACACTAAAATGTATGCTTTTGGTATTGTCTTTAAAAATGTAGGTGCAAAAGTGGCTATTAGAAATATGAAATGTCTTTGTGACTAGGAAAAATTAGGATGTTTACCAAATGATCTCTTCCTTTCTTCATAATTTATTGTCTTCCTACATCAGCCATAAAATAATATATGGTTAGTATAAAACATTACTTCTTTGTTGTCTCTGTTAAGTCTACCACATAGTTAATGAAAACATTTTGATATATTTGATATAGTAAACTTACTGTTATATATTTTTTAAAATAAAAATATAAAAATCAATTCCTTGTGAAGTCCATTATAAAATATCATCTGGACTGTATCATATGTCTAGACCATAATTTAAGCATATCCATTTTGGATATTTAGTTTATTCTTCACCATTCTGATATTCCTACAATGCTGAAATAAACACCTCTACATATAAAGAATTCTCTTAATTTCTTTCACTGCCAGAAATTCTAGGAGGAGTATTACAGGGTTAAAGGGTAAGAAATTTTTTAAGTCCCTTGATACATAGCTCCAAAATACAAATCATAAACTGATATAATTTTCACAGAAGGCATTGTACAAGTGGCCAGGTTACCAAGGACTTGTTAATATCAACTGTTATCTCAAACAACTTTTGATAGATATGTCTATCCATCTAATGTATATACCACCACCCACCCCACACTACAAGTTTTTCTAAATTCTGAGCAGTTTAAATGCTTAAAAAGAAATTTTTTTTTTTACATATAGCCTTTGAGCTTTCTAGATTTTTGATGTGGTACATGTACACAATATACACAAGAAGCCCCTTGGATAATCATTGATATAGCAAATTTAGGCCAATTGTATGTGTCTTAGAATATAATTTTACTATTTAAAATAATTAGATTATGGTAATATCTTTTGCATTTCTGATTTATTGTTAGTCTCATCAATGAATATCTTCACACAGAATCTCTGGTCAGTTAATACAACTATACAATAGTACTGGTCCTTCAGAAAAAAAAAAAGAATGTTTTAAAACAATTTCACTCTATTTCTAAGAACAAATTATTACGAAAAGCAAATACTATTTTTCTGCAGCTTGTATTATAATAATATAAGCAACCAGAGACTGATATTTTAAAACACACCTATCTCGAAGTACATACTAAACAGACTTTATCTAAATAGGCACGCTTTTATAATTTCCAAAAATAATTTTACACCAAGTAAGTTTAAAAAACAAAGCAATGATTCATATGGTTTATGTACTACTAATAAAAGTATACAAAGAATACATACATAATAGCTTCTTAATAATGAGGCATGGGCTGGGAGAGTGAGGGGAGGCACCAGCAAAGGGAATAGGATGGGAAAGGTTATTAAAGATTGGCTTCAATTGTTTAGTAGGTTTTTGTTTTTGTTTTTTAAAGTCAAATAAACACAGCAAAACTGCATCTGTTAATCTGGGTGGTGAATACTTGGGTGTTTGTTACATTATTCTCTATAATTTGTATAGCAAAAAACGACTGAATGAAAATAAGAAAGTAGGCATATATCAGCATTTATATAAAATAAAGCCCAAATGTTATTTTCAAAATAAGAATATCTTTGTACTTTAACTTTTTTAAAACAATTAAAATGGAGTTATCCAAAACAGACATTAGTATGTTATGTATAGTTTTGGTAAATCAGCTAAACCATACTCAAAAGTCTCAAATATGAGGATAAAATATTTCCATTTCCTTGAAAAGGTAGCAGTAACAAAAGCTAAAACAGGCTGCAAATCTATTTTAGAAAGCTAAGGATTGTAGCTGTGTGGGAGAATCTGTTTCTACTACATCTTGGAACTGAAAATCCTACTTCTCTCAACCTCACAAAATGATTGCCTAAATACTTTTAAACTTTAGGACACCAGTTAACATTCTTCAGACACTTTTATACCTATTTTATAATCTCATAAGGCTGAATAGAAAACAACTCTTAGTATAACTAAATTTTTAACAGAAGTGGCCATTACAATTATATACAAAAACTACTTTCCTATACACAAAGACAGGAAAATATAATCACAAAAGGATTTCATTCATAATAATAAAAAGTACATAAGAATAAATCGAGAGATAAGTCTTGTTTTTGACTAAAAAAATTTTGTATTGTATAAAGGTGTCTCTAACTTAGTTTAAAAATTCAATGTACCCATAACAAAATTCTAGTTGATTTCATTAGGACTGAAAAATTATTCTCAAGTTCATTTGGAATGGAAATGTACGGGTAATAAAAATTCAGAAATAACTCTGAGAAGGGACCAGTTATATCAGATAACATTATAAACCAACAGCACAGCAATTATTATTAGGAACAGAAAACAAGCACCACAGGTACTCACCAGCAAATTGGTATTAACGGATCAACACCTAAGTGGACATATAGGAATAACATTTATCGGGTGTCAGGCCGGTGGGAGGGGGGAGGAGGGGATGGGTATATACAAACATAATGAGTGAGATGTGCAACATTTGGGGGATGGTAACACTTGAAGCTCTGCCTCGAGGGGGGATGGGGGCATGGGCAATATACGTAACCTTAATATTTGTACCTCCATAATATGCTGAAATAAAAAAAAAGAGAGACTATAGTAATCAGAAAAATACTCAGATATAACATGGCAATTTCATAACTGAAGAAGGTAATATATCAATTAGTAGGAGAAAGTGAATTACTTGATTAATAGTATTGGGGAAAATGGGGTTGTCATTCTAAAGGCATTTTTTACTTTTTGGAGACAGAGCTTCCCTCTGTCACCCTAGCTAGAGTGCAAGTGGCATCATCATAGCTCACTGCAACCTCCAACTCCTGGGCTCAAGCGATCCTCCCGCCTCAGCCTCCTGAGTAGCTGAGACTATAAGCATGCGACACCACGCCAGGCTAATTTTTCTATTTTTTGTAGAGATGGGGGTCTCACTTTTGCTCAGGCTGGTCGTGAACTCCTGAGTTCAAGCAATCCTCTCACCTTGGCCTCCCAGAGTGCTAAGATTACAGGCGTGAGCCACTGTGCCCGGCCTAAAAGGCATTTTTTATCCTTGTTTTACTACATTAAAATTAAACCTATATTTCACCAAGTATTTATCTGTAAAAAATAAAAACAAGATAAAATATGAATATATGTAAAAATAAAACCATGCACAATCAATGTAAGCATGAGTTGAAATTCTGAAACAAAAAGGAAAACACATGATAATGTGTGTGTGTGCGTATATAATTTTTAAAATCTGGCAAAACCCCACCACATAAAAAATAATTCAAAAAGTGACATACTATAACATGTGAAACATGATTAAAGGCTAATATCCACAATACACAAAAAACTGAGGACAAATCAATAAGAAAAAAATAACTATATTCCAGGGAAAGGACAGGAACTAGTATTTCAAAGGAAAAATTAAAAAGCAAGCAATAAATATATATAAAAGATGTTTAGATCCATTTACTTTCTGTTTGGCAGATTGGCTAAGATTGATAATACCTACTGCTGATAAGGATATGGTTAAACTGGCAGAAACTTTTTGGAGGGCAAGCTAACACTATCCATTAAATATTAAGTATAAATACCCTTTGACTTTAAAATTCCATTTTTACAACAGAAATGTATTCTGCGGGAATATTCATAGAAGCACGCCAAGAAGTCTATATACTGAAGCATTCATAGAGAAAAGGCTGGAAATTACCCAAAGCCCATCAACAAGGGATTGAAAAAAAATAATTTATCCATTAAATGGAATACATATTCATCCACTGAACAAATTTTAAGCACCTTTTATGTTACTGTCATTACAATAACAATGAATAAGAGAGTCAAGGTCATACATCTAGTGAAGCTTATATTCCATTACTAGGGAATTAAGCAATAAAAACAAGACAATTTAGAGTGAAAACTGCTATGAAGAAAATAAGGTGAAAGAGTGTGACTGGTGGGGGTGGAGTGCTATTCTAGTAGGTGGTCAGGGAAGGCATCTCTGAGGAAGTGACATGTGAGCAGAGAAGGAGTAGCTAGTCAGGTAAAGATGGGACAGAACACTCCAGGCAAAGCACAAGTGCAAAGGAAAGAATGAGCTTATTAATGTGGTAAAGATACTGATCAATAAGGATGTAAAATACAATCCAATGGGTACTGGGAAGCCCCTTAAACAACATAATCTGTGATACAGGCTTTTTAAAATTCACTGTAGCAGCTGTATGGGAGGGAAAAGGGCCATAAAGGGCAAAAGGTTAGGAGGTTGCTGTGGCCACAGGCGAGAGGGGGTGGTGTATTACTATTCAGTTGTTAAAATGAAAGAAAAAGGTCTATACACAGAAAAAATGCTCAATATATATCAAGTATTCAAATCATTTGCACAGCTTTTTACATATTTCTTTGCATACCTTTGTAGAACCAAATGTATAGAAATAATATATTATTATTAGAAATAATATTTGCCCAAGTATAAAAGCTAAGTGGCCTTTAAAATGGACTTTCTGCAAAAGAAATGTGGCAACTACTCAGCCAATCATTTTGCCTCAAGTCGCAAACTGCTAAAAACAAAAGTGACATATTCTTTGGAAAAATAACCAATGTTTTCTAAAGCAAGGAAATAAAACAAATTATTTTTACATTTAAGCAAATGTCATTTATTTATATCAATAAATTTCCTACTTTTAGTAATTTAACATTTTCATTTATTCCTAGTTCTTATTCTATTAAAGTGGCAGTATTCTAAGAATCAACTGCATTACAAAGTAATGCCAGGTTTCTGACTAAGTCATTTATGGTGTCTATTACAGCATAACTTCAAGATACTGCCTTGCAACATCAGCTTAAACACCTAATTTTGTCCTTGACATACTTAAGAAGGTAACATAAATTCCTAACAACTTCAGTTCTGAGCCCAATATGTTATTTCATTGAATCTTTCTAGCAACCTCATAAAGTAGATATCATTCCCCAAATTATCAGATGAGAAAACTGACTAACAGTAGTTTATACAAGAGTACAGCTAATAAAGTGTTCAGGAAAAATCAAATCCAGGTTTGTTTGTAGCTCAGTACATGCCCTTTCAATCTAATCATATTTCCCACTCCTCATCCTTTTCTTCACTTACCGCAAGAGTTTCCCTCCTCCACTATACTAGCACACTGACCTTTAAAAAGAAAATTTTAAAAACTATGAATGAACTCTGTGAGAGCTGAGACTGTACTTTTAGTTTGTCACTGTTTCCAAAGTGCTCAGCATATATAAAACTCTTATTTTGTGGTCTGAATGTGCCAATAAAAAAATAAAATGTTCAAAAAGTAGAAAATACAAACTGTAATATAGAGAGGCTTAGATAGCCAATAACAATTATTTATAACCAAAGAGATTTAATTTTTTTTAAATTTTGGAATATTATGGAGGTAGAAACATTTTGGTTACATGAATTGCTTTTGTATAGTTTGAGTCAAAGTTCTAAGTGTGTTCCTCACCCATATAGTGTGCATTGCACCCTTTAGGTGTGAATTTACCCATTCTTCTGCCCTCTCCCACTTACTTGATTTCTGAATTTTACTACCACATGTGCAAAATGAGTGTTGATAAGAGATTTCTTAAATGCCTTCAGAACGCTGAAGGATTCATTTATGATGAATGTATATCATCCAGAACAGAGGCCAGCAAACTTTTTCTGTAAAGTGGCAGAAAGTAAATATTTTAGGTTTTATAGGTCATAAGCTCTTTGCCCACTACTCAACTCTGCTATTGTAGTGTGAACACAGCCATAAATAACATGCATAATAATGAGTATGGGTGTGCCCCAATAAAATTTCATTCACAGCAACTGAAATTTGAATTTCATATAATTTACACGTGTCACAAAATATTATCCTTTTTTTTAAGCCATTTTAAAACGTAAAAACCATTCTTAGCCCACAGGCCATACAAAAACAGATGGCCTTCAGTAGTTTGCCAACTCCCCATTTGTTTATTATATACTTTCACTGAGAACAAAGGCAAGTGAATTTATGTTTTAATTAAGCTTATTAAGCCTAAATGTGAAGACTTGTAACAGAAAGGGTTTTTAAAGTGGGCCAATAGGTTACAGAGAGGTCACAAAGTTTTTTTCCATAAGTATCTTCAAAAATAGGTTGTGTGAAAAAGAAACTGGACCAAATAATAAATGAGAGCCACACAAGCCAATTTATTTGGGAAAAACATTTCAGGCCATTAAGACCAGTATGTGCTAAACCAGAATTCAGCCTCAATATATGCATGACTTTTAAAATATCTTTTTTTACTATAAAGACCTACAAGTTTGCTTGAAGGGGAGTCCCCTTAAACTGGCAACCACATCTTCCAATGGTTTTTAACCAAAGCTGTTAATCAATTCACACTAACCTGGAACATCTAAAGATACAGATGACTGGCTGTCTATATCACAGGGGCTGGGGTAGGGTCCTGGCATTGTGCTTTTTATTTAAGTGTTACAGGTAGCTGATACTGCTACAGCTAAGGGGCAGAGCTGTAGACAAACCATATGATCCCAACTGTATATGTAATATTAGGAAGTAACCATAGTTACAAAACAAGAAAACAGACTCAACAGGGTAGGCCTAGCATCAGCTCCTTGAGAAGCATGAATTCATGAAAACAACAGATTCTTAACCTTTAGCAACCTTGTCCCTGACCAAGCATGTCAAATTTATGTTATTCTCCCAAACAGAAAGACGTGTGCTGCCTTTGACGGCCTTGCCCTAGAAATGTCTCATAATTATGAGGCTCTCATATTTAGGAAGAGAAGAAAGTTACAGAAAGTAGAGTGAACTAGGAAGCTTTTACTTCCAAAATGTGACTGCTTTTGTTATGTCAATACAAAAACTTCAAGGAATACTCTCATCTTTGTTCTATTGAGTCCAAAAGTACACCAATAAATGAGCCACAACCTGGAGCTATATAAGAATGCTCCACTGGTATATTTTTTTCTCAATTTACCAGATTGTGATGTTAATCAAAAGGCATTTTTTTGTTGTTGTTGTTCCACAAGAAAGCTTTCTCATGACTCTTTTATTTAGACAATAGTTTCAGGATATAGCAATACCAATAGTATAAATACAATGTATAGCTTTCATTCATTTATTCAACAAATATTTATGCATAAACTACATGCCAGAATTTGTAATAGATTTGGGGTATACACTAGTGATTTAAACAGACATGGTCCTAGCATTCTTGAGAGGGAGACAGACAACAACTGAATAAACAATGGCAACGAGTGGATAAGTGTATAACTAAATAATAAGTGGGAGAAGGGAGTGGAATGACATAAGCACAAGTGGACCGTCCCACTCAGAGTGGCCAGAGATTTCTTGAGGGTAACTCTCAAGCTGAGACTTGAAGGATGCCAAAGGGCTAGCATGCAAGAAGCAGAGCAACATTCCAGAAATAGGAAAAAACATGCACAAAAACCCAAAGACATGAAAGAACATGATCATCTTTTGAAAACAAACAGTTGAGAGATCAGTGAGGTTTGATTATATAGCGGAGGAGTTAAGTGTAATGAGATGAAGCTGAAAATAGCCAGATCATATAGGGTTCTCAGTGCCACTGAAAGTCATGAAAGGTTATAAGCAGGTGAATAACAAGATCCCATTTAAGTTTTTAAAAGCTGGTGCTGGCTATAATTTAAAAAACTGGAATGGAACAAGAGAGAAAGAAGGGAAACCAGTAAAGCAGCTACAGCAATAGTTCAGGTGATAGATGGTGGTGGCTTATGCTAGGGTAGTAGCAATAGGGACAAGAAGTAGCTAGATTAGAGAAAAGCTTTGGAGGCAGAAAAACCAGGCTCTGTTGATGAACTGAATATAGCAGGTATGTGAGAACTTAAAGTAGATGAGAGGAATTAAAGATGTCTCCTAGGTATCTGGCTTGATCAATTAGGTTGTCATACTAAGTCTAGTGCCATGTAAGAAAAAAGAAATGTGTTTCTAAAACTGCACTGTTCAAAACAATAGTCATTAGCCACATGTGGCTACTTATATTTAAATTTAATTTAGTATTAAAAATTTAGTTATTCAGTCACATAGCCATATTTCAAGTGTTCAATAGCCACATGTAGATGATGCCTACATACTGGACAGCACAGAGATAGAATATTTCTACCATCACAGAAAGTGTGGACTACTGGACAGTGCTATTCTAGGAGGATGTAAGAAATGTGCCAAATGCAGAGTGATCCAGCAAGACTAAAGCTAAAAAGCATCCATTTGATTGGTCAACACCAGCAATGAACTCAGCAAGAGCACATTCACTGGAATAATGTAGGCAGAAGACAAACTGGAATGGGAATGAAACGTGGAGGCTATGTACATAGGCTCTTTCAGACTGTCCAAGGGAACAGAAAAATAAATGAGGTATCAGGTGGAAGGAAACAAAGGTCGGACAATTCTAGAATAATCATTCAACAAACCATTATTGAGCACCTATAAGTTCCAGATACTATTCTGGGTACCAGGGATACAAAAACAGGACAAGGACCCTGAAGGGGGGAGAGGGACAAGAAAGTAAACAAACGTTACTCCAGAGTATGATTACCACAAACTAAATAAATAAATATATTATGACAAAGTAAAAGTGGGTGAACAGGGAAGACCTCAATGTGGAAGTGATATCTGACATCAGCCATAAATGCTTGATCAGTTCAAGGAAAGAGGAGTGAGTGGAGAAAAACGGTAGTTTCATCACCTACTGGGATGTGGTCCAAACACACATGAGTTTGTGCTTTTACTGAATGAAACGGTAAGCCCCTGGAGGTTTTTGAACAGAAAAGTTAGATGATCTATTGCTTTAGAAAGAATTACCCTAGCTACTGTATTGAGAATGCATTTGAAAAAAAGTATAAGCAGGAGACCAGTTAGAAGGCCTTTGCAATAACACAGGTAAAAGATTAAGATGACATGGCTATAGGTAAATGGTTAAGATTTTGGATATACAGACATGTGTTGCATAACATTTTGGTTGACTATGGACTTCATATACAACAGTAGTCCCATAAGATTGTAACGGAGCTGAAAATTTCCTATCATCTAGTGATGTCATAGCTATTCTAACAGTGCAGCACAATGTGTTTGCTATGTTGCTGGTGTAAACAAACATTGTGCTGCCAGTCCTATAAAAGTATATAGCACATACAATTATGTACAGTGCATAATACTTGATAATAAATGACTGTTATTGGTTTATATATTTACTATATTAAACTTGTATCATTATTTTAGAATATACTCCTTCTACTTACAAAAACAAAAGTTAACTGTAGGCTGGGTGTGGTGGCTCACGCCTGTAATCCTAGCACTCTGGGAGGCCAAGGCGGGAGGATCACTCAAGGTCAGGAGTTCGAAACCAGCCTGAGCAAGAGCGAGACCCCATCTCTACTAAAAAATAGAAAGAAATTAATTGGCCAACTAAAAATATATAGAAAAAATTAGCTGGGCATGGTGGCGCACGTCCCAGCTACTCGGGAGGCTAAGGCAGAAGGATCGCCTGAGCCCAGGAGTTTGAGGTTGCTGTGAGCCAGGCTGACTCTATGGCACTTTAGCCCAGGCAACAGAATGAGACTCTGTCTCAAAAAAAAAAAAGTTAACTGTAAAACAGCCTCAAGTCAGGTCCTTCAGGAGATATTCCAGAAGAAGGCATTGTTATCATAGGAGATAACAGTTTCATGCACGTTACTGCTCCCACAGATCTTCCAGTGGGACAAGATGTGGAGGTAGAAGATAGTGATAGTGATGATCCTGACCCTTAGTAGGCCTATACTAACATGTGTTTTTGTCTTAGTTTTTAAGATAAAAGCTTAAAAAATTTTTAAAAAGTAACAGAAAAACGCTTATAGAATAAGAATATAAAGAAAGGAAGTATTTTTGTACAGCTGTACAACGTGTTTGTGTTTTAAGCCAAGTGTTGCTACAAAACAGCAAAAAGATAAAAAAAATTTAAAGTTTATAAAGTAAAAAAGTTACAGTAAGGTAAGGTTAATGTATTATTGAAGATAAAAACTTTCTAAAATAAATTTAGTGTAGCCTAAGTGTACAGTCTTTATAAAGTCTACAGCAGTGTACAGTATGTCCTAGGTTTTTCACATTCACTTACCACTCACTCACCCAGAGCAACTTCCAGTCCTGCAGGCTCTATTCTTAAGTGTTCTATACAGGTGTACCATTTTTGACCTTTTATATTGGTTTTTTACTGTACTTTTTCTATGTTTAGATACACATATGTATAGATATTTTTAGATACCTTTGTGTTACAACTGCCCCAACAGTATCCATTATAGTCACATGCTGTACAGGTTTATAGCCTAGGAGCAACAGGCCATACCATATAGCCTAGGTGTGTAGCAGGCTATACCATCTAGGTTTGTGTAAGTGCACTCTATTATGTCCACATAACCATGATCTGGCCTACTGATGAACTTCTCAGAACGTATCCCTATTGTTATGTGACGCATGACTATATTTTGAAGGGAGAGCAGACAGATTTAGATATGGGGTGTGAAGGAAAGAAGTCAAGAACCACAAGGTTTTAAGCTTGAGTAGCTGGAAAGACAGATTTGCATTTGGGAAAGACTAAGAGAAGCAGCTTTAGGGGGAAATTGGGAGGTCAGTTTTAGATATGTTAATTTTAAGATACTTTGCAGACATCTAAAATGTTGAAAAGAAAGTAATAGCTAGGTATGAGAATTTAGAGAGTTCAGGAGAGTAACCCAGGCTAGGGATATATATTTGGAAGTCATCAGCAAATAGATGTAAATACTATCTGTTTAAAGCTATAAGAGTAAATATGGACAACAAAAATGGAGAGATCCAGGGACTAAACTTCTAGCCACTCCAACACAGAGGTTGGAGAGATAATGAAAAAACAAGGAACTGCCAGTGATATAGGAAGAAAACCTGTTAGCAGATATGGTGGCCTAGAAGCCAATGAAAAAGTGTTTCAAGCAATTGTAGCAATTGTGCCAAATGCCACTAACAGGTTACCTGAGATGAGAACTGGAAATTTATAACATGTTGGTCACCAGTAGGGATTCAAAAGAAAAGGGGAGACAAGTATATAAGCAATTGTTTTAAGGAGTTTTGCTGTAATGAGATGCAAAGACCGAGGTGGCAGGTGAAAAGAGAAAAGGAGAAAAGATTTTTTAAATGAGATAACAGCATGTTTGTATACTCATGGGAAGAGTCAGTAGAGCAGGCAAAACCAATGATGCAAGAGAAGGGAGAATGCCAGAGTAATATGCTTATGAGCAAGAGGGAATAGAATCTAACATTCTAGATACGATCTAGATAGGAACTAGTTGGCCTCATCTTGGAACACTACAGTTCATTCATAGTGACAAAGAAGGTAAAGTACACAGTTACAGACACTAGGGATCACTAAGCAGGAAGCCAGAGAGGGACAAGGTTGTTGAGCATATATACAAGAAACTGACTGTGATTCAATATGAAATTTCAGCTGTGTAAAAGTGAGGGTGAGGGACAGGGAAAAGCTTGGATAGATAGAATTTAGGCCCCAGTGGGACTGAGGGGCTGTTGGAATTGAAGTATTTACTAAAGGAATGAGAGAGTGGGATACTCAAAATGAGATTGGGGGAGGGGCCAGTTACTGATAAAAGACAAGATATTCTAGAATAAGACCATGGGATATGTAGATGAATTAGGGTGGTAAACAAGAGTAACAGAGGAGAAAATCAAGGAGCTAAGAGGTCAAGACATGGGAAGCATCTTCTTCATTAATGCTACTCAAAGTGCCAGACCACAACACCAAAAGGAGCTTATAGAAAATTATAAATCAACATATTGCTTCTTTGATCAAACGTGTCTTGCTACAAAGAAGATAAACTGAACTAAATAGTGAACTTAATGACAGGTAACTTACATACATTCTGGCACAAACTCCTTATTGCAATTCATACTGGTAACAGTTCACAGACCAGACCATATTCTGAGTAGCACTGCTCTACATGGATACTTGATGTCACCAAGAATTATGACAGATCTAAAGGAGACAGTGACGATGAACCAGGAGCTAAAAGTGTTCAAGAAAGAAGGTGAATGACCCAGGCAGGCTTGTAGATGCCCAAAATAAAGACAGGTAGCGAGCAGCATGATTTGATGACATGAAAGTCAAAGCTTGGCATTTTGGAAAAGAATGGTCAAGTAGTGACAACAAGGAACAAAGAAGACACTTAGTCTACACCTCTCAGTTCAGTGTTATAAGGTGTGCAAGAAGGGGAAAAATTCACCACTTGAGAGAGCTTCAGGGCAAGTGTCAGCATTATCAGGGAAAGGCTACGTTACAGTTGGAGTAAGAAAGAAAAAGGAACATTCATAGAACAGACAGAGAATATAAGGGACTTGCTGATGGCTATGAGTTTCAGAAGGTTACAATGAATGGATTTCAGGAAATGATCAAAGGTGGGAGATGGGGACCAAAAAAAGCAACAGGATTAGCGTCTGCAGGATAAGAGTAATGCAAGAGCAAGGTCTAACTAAACAAGTAACAAAGTCCTTAAAAAGACATGCCTCAGGATTGGCCTCTGACCAGAATGCAATACTTCCTTCATTGTAAATAAAGATGACCCCTTGATGCAGACTGATACCAAGATGAAGGAGCTCCTGCTTAGTTTCTGATGTGGGAAGAGGGATTTGGAGGAGAAAAGAGAAGGTACTAAATAGCCCTTCTGTCTTAAATCTTTCTAGAGAAATATAATAGCATCTGGGGTATAATGACAATAAAAAAGAACCTGAGACTGTTAGCATACAGTCAGGACATTCTTTAAGCATGATTAATAAGTATTCTTAAAAAAAAAAAATCCTATTTTACTATTTCCCAGCTTCCACTTATCACCATTTTAAGTATCATTCTGCCTCAAGAGTGATTCCTGATCTTCCGGCATTCCTAAACATCTCATGTCTAAACTTTCTAGCCTCATGTGGAATAGAATGGCTGGCACTCTGATTTAGGACCCAGCAGAATTAAAGCAGGAAATAGTGATCTACAGAGGACAACTATCAGATATAAAATAAAATAATTGGGCTTAAAAACTGAGCAAACATTAAAATTAAGCAAAATGCCATAAAACTGATATACGAAATGTATACATCTATTTAAAGAGTGCTATGTCAGTATACTATATTTTCTAAGTAACATTTAGTTTCTACTTTTGTATCTAAATGAACTATAAGGTATAAGTAATGTTAGACATTGCTACATTCTTTCAGTAGCTCAAAAAAGCATTTAAGTGTCTACCTCAGTACTTTCCTACATAGGCTACACAGGGGAATGGAACTCCATGTGGATTAAAAAATATTTTCAAGAATCCCTTGTTCCGCCCTTATTCATGTGGCATTCATCTAGTATAACAGCAAAACTTCAAAGACACACAAACTCCCTACACCCTTACTCCAAAACCACTTAACTACACTTTAAAAAATGCAGTTCTTAAAGCCTGTTACAGCTGTTCAGTTTACTTCATATTAAAGGAAAATTGGGAGCAGTTTGCAACAACCATCCCTCAGTGCAGAAAATTACTATAACCATTTAAGATCATCTTCAAATTGCACTCCCAAGAAATTCTGCAGTAAATTTAACTCCTCACATTTTTATACGGATAATGTCCAATAAAGTATGTTTTACATATATGTACATATACACCACCATTATTTCAGCTTTATAAAACTCTGTTAATAATATTAAACTAAGCCTAACCCTTCAGCTTTTATATATCTTTTACTTCCAAATCAGATCAAATACCAGCATTTAAGATTTATTAATCTTAGATACAGTTTGTATGCCACATAGACTGATCAACTTGAAAGAACCTAGTTAAAAATACCACCTCCCCAATTTTAAAACTAATTGTTTAACATACCTGTTACAAATCAGTTAAAAAGAAAATATCAATCTAGCAACATGTGAGTTATTAAATCACAAGTAAAACCATGGGAATATTAGTGAAAAAACTAAAAGATGGAAGTAAATAAGGGAGAAAATGGGAAGTGCTATGAAGCAGTTTTGCCCTAGCATCATTCAGCTGTTCACACTCTTCAAACTGTCATAAGGAGTGGGAAATGGAAAAGAGCCTTTTCAACAAGTTCAAAAGAAATCAGAGGTAGGAAACTTCTGGAATATTACAAAAGAAACTTTAGAGTGACTCCATGAAGAGTCACTTGGGGATTGTGGGACACGCTGGGGCAGCGGGGTAAAATGCCTCTGGGATTAATGTTTCATGAAAGGTTCACTGATCTGCTTGCATTTTACACCATATCACAATAAAAATAATTGCAGCCTACAGCACTATTTTCAGATGATGCTTTTAAAAACCAATGGTTTGTATTTTCAGTCCAGGCATAGCTTGCCATTTAAACATGGAGTCTGAAGACTAAACACCCAACTTTTCAAACTCTGGAAATGAAAAACCTTGTTAGCAGCAAAAGATTTAACCAAAATCTACTTAATTACCCACATAAATTTACACTGACCAAAAAGCAATATGCCATTAATTTAAATAAAACATATTCAATTAATTTTTAATTATTTAAACTGTTTTTAAGCTTTGGATCTAGTCTAATAGTAACAAGTTTAGCTTAGAAATGCAGACCACCTCTGCTGTAAATTAGGACATGATTTAAAGACTTCAGTGAAATTTGAGGCTGACATGACTTGTATATACACAGTCAGAATTTGTCCAGCATCTTGAGTGCCTTCACAGATTAAGTTCCTAATCTATAATCAACTGATACATTTTCCAAATGCCTAATATAAACCTATAGTTTAACAATGTTATCTGCTAAATTATATAAATTCACTGAAAAAATAATTTCAGTGAATCATCATTAAAAAAAAATACTCCAAATAGGACTAGGTTACAAACTGGAAGTATTCTGCCAATAGATTTAATTTGTGCTAAACAATGTCTTAAAATATGAATTTCATTCACCATCATCTGCAAATTGAGAGATGTACATTAATCTGATTTCCTGTTTCTCTTAGAGAAAAAAATCAGATGATCTGGCAATGGAAACTATACTCCCACACAATGGCTGGAGCTGCCTATGACTAACTAGATGGGACATATGTACTCCAATTTGTCCCAGTTACCCCATACCTATCTGGTCCTGAAGACGTCTAAGTAGCCATTCCCCCTACAATGTAATAAAACCAATCCTATGTGGCTTGCGAAAGCAATCATTATATTTTAGTCACATTTCTTCAACATCAAATTGCAGTATGCTACATTATGAAGGCAAGTAGCCAATTTCAAGGGACAAATTAACTCCTCAGTAGCAAATTTTTTTTCAGTGAGTTGTATGTACATAATTTTAAAAAGAACTTTCAAATCTACTCTCATTTCTCAAATCTTGAGAAATTGGAACAGAAGCTTAAAGAAAATAAATGCCCACAATCTGGTTAGGCTTAGAGTTAGGAACAATAGCTTAAAGACAGTAAATTTGCAGAAATGCTGCAAATACGAAGCACCAACTTGGACATCACTAATTACAAATATGATCCTTGATAGAGGAATATTTAATCCTTCTTAAAATAATCATTCACACAAAGCACTTGAAGGCATTACTTTTTTGTTTTTTTAAAAAATAACTAGATATAACATTAGTACATTTCCACAAAATTACACTGAATTCCAAGGGCAAAGTAGAGCATTCAATGATATTGTCATTAACTCTCCCTACACTATTAACATTTAGTTTCATTTTAACAACATACCCTGGAAAATAAACTTTAAAAAATCCAAACCCTGATAATTTTCCATTATCAGGGTTTCCATTATCAGTTGGATAATTTTCCAACTGACCATTTGACTTCCAAAAGCTAATTCAGAGTAAAGTCCATTCCTGTTAGTAATCAGACTGATATGAAACAAGAATTTTCAGAAAATAATGTCACTAACAGAAATGCCATGAACTTTAACATGGGGGCCTAGAAAAAGCTTTTTATTGAAAAGTTTAAAGGGCAAAATACTGTTATCATGCATCACAGTCCACCCCTCTGTACAAATGAGACCCTATAGTCACTAGGGTATATTTTAGTTCACATGCAATAACTCAACCGACTAGCTTTGTTTCTATCTAGTTCCTAATAAAACTAGTTGAGCACTTGCTCATGTTTTACCGTGAAAATGATTTTAGACAAATTGACAATTCACATCTTCATTAACTTTTTCTGAGAACTTTAGTTTCTGTAATTCATCAACATGGCTAAACGTTATGATGTTTTACATCCTAAAGTGCTTGCTATATTGAGTTTCTGATTTATCCTTATATTTAAGCAGAGTCGCATATTTAAAGTGACCTAAAAAAATCCCTAATTTAACTTTGACTTTTCTCCTGCAAATACTGGTTGAGATGACATTTTCTCAAGCCAGCCTTTTAATTAGCAATATTAATATAAATGAATTATTCTATAATTCAAAGTTTTCTTAATTGATTCTCATAAGAACTCTTCATAAAAATATTCACACAAGCTCACTGGAATTAAAAAAAAAAAAAAAAGAGCACTATATTATATCCACTGGAGGGCACTCAACATGACCAAAACATTCAATGAAAACATGCCCTAACACTATTAGCTCTGCTGCTTCAGGTTTCAGGGAGGCTTTGAGAGGGAGGAGGTGTCTCTTAATAGAAGAGATGCCCACAATAAACTTGATCAAAAAAATGGTTAAACCCTAAAAATAGGTTTGTAATGTGACTTTCTCTTTTAAGAGCTTATTTTTCCTTAAGGACAGAGCAGTTTATATGCATACTTCAAAAGATAGCAGGATTCAGGCCACAACAGATGAATCTAGGTTTCAAACTGAGTTAAGCTCAGTCTTGCATGAAACACAAAAGCAGCTTTCTTAAGTAAACAGAGGAAATAAAGAACTTCCTCCTGAATTTAAGTGATGAAAAACTACAGGCATTAACTCCCACTCATTTTCAATTAACGCAAATCACATATTTTCCTTTCGTGAAACCTGAGGAGTATGTATTTATTTTAACCTATTAGTCTAGTTATCTATCACACTAAATTGTAACAATATGACATAAACAATAGTCTATTAAAGGAGAACTAATTCTGCAAATCAGTACCTTCTCCGTGAAGGAGGCAACAGCTACATACTATTGACAAATCAGAAGCAGCTCCTGGGCAATGTTTACTTTTACAGTATAAAAATGTTTTCATTCAAGCTGTTTCAACAATAGATATCACAGTTCCAATAAAAAGAGGGCTACAAGAAAACAACTAAGTTAACACAAGTAATGTTTTCAAAAACAATGTCACAAATCAACATGTAGCACTACCAGAGTTGCAAATACTTTCTATTAGAAGTCTGTCCAGTTCTACAAGAATTCATTCTTTGTGTCCTGGGTTAGCAGTCAAGCATGCTTCTGATTCAGCTCAAAGTACAAACTTAAAATTTACCACCTACTCATCTACAATTATCAGTAGCTAGGACACCACAAAAAAAGAAAGAAAATCATCTTACTTATAACTGGACAGATATATAATTTCATTTCATTAACACTAAAGTTTCATTTGGCTGCATATACTTAAAAAGTCCATTTCAGGAGTTCTAATTTCACTGCTACTTTTATAACTATAAAGGGATAATATTCAAACTTTTGAAAATTCTCCACGCCCCTAGTTTCAACAATACTTAACACACTCTTCTATCCACCGCATCCTATAACAAAAGAGGATAATTGCAGATACTTTTTCTAAGCACCACATTTCAAAGTACCCTTAGAGAAACTTGCCTCCTTGTTTTCCTGTCCTATCTTGGTGGTGATGTTATAAAAATAAGCATACAGACCTTCACTTATGACAATTTTCATTCCAGTCATTGCTGGGAACAGCAGGAAGCTCAATTCAGTTTGATAAATTTTAATATTGGAATATACGTTTTTCTACATCATAATCTTGGTGAAGGAAGTAATCAGATGACAGTTTAAAAAAACATACTTCTTCAATACTTCTTGAAACCTGAACACCGTTAAATGCTTCATTTTTCACTAGCCACATTATTTTTTAAAAGTTCGTGTTTCCAGAAAACTGTTTTAAATTACTGTTTTGGTTTCTGGGAGACTGTCAAGCCTAGAACTCCACAGGGCTCTAAGTTACATGCTATATACTATGCTTTCTAGCCCAGTCCCCTCCACCCCCAACCCCCCCAGGACTTCAAACTTGAACAGTCTCAGCATTCCTTTAATCCTATAGAATAGACTTCTGCAAGTTTTTCAAGTTACTGTTGCAATCATTTCAGGGCCTTGTCCTTGCACATGGCCTTCAGAACAAAGATTAGGTCAAAGTAATGAATACTGGGTGCAAATTAATCAAATTTTGTCTAGTGTGAAAGGGCATTCTCAAATAAACCTTAAGGATACTTTTTTTTTTAATTCAGAGATTTTGAGGATTTAAATGTTAGAGTAAAATAAATGTAGCAGCAGCCTTAGTTCAATCAAAAAGCCTCCAAAGTAGAAATTTATGTCACTAATTTATGCAGATAATAAACAGCAGCATAATGTAAATAACACTTCAAGCTAAATTTAGTATTTCTTAGAATGAAAACGAGTTAACACGAAGACATATGAAGGTACTGAATGTTCACCAAGTGTTAAGTAATGAAATGGCTTTCTAAATTCCAGACAAAATACTTCTACAACTTAGCGATCTGAAAAACATTAGCCTAGACTTTATCAAAGGAAATGCTGCCATCTCTTCAAGTTGATGTCTAGTCTAAGCCACCATTATTCATGATACAAAGCTCTTATTTCACTAAAACCACTCCTCGATTTCCTTTTGCCGACCTCTGCATACCAGTAGCCCAGTCGCTCTTCATTCACCACTCACAAACGGGGAAGGAGGGGTACGGGGGGAACCATAGATGTCTGGAAGATACAAAGTATAAGACAATGCTCCCACCAAAAGGGAACAGAAAACGAAGGAAACAACTACAACCGATTGCCAAAGCCTGGCAGGTTCAGAAGCGGCTATGGGAACTTTGAAAGTCTCGGTTCAAAGTCCTCTCAGCAGACAAAACATTGAAAGAAGTTGCAACGCCTGAATTTCATTTGGCCAATTTCGTAGCGAGGAAAAAAATCCATTCCGCTGAAAAGAAAACGTGCTCCAAAAATCAAGTTTAGCTACCCTAAAACTATTTGAATACATTATTTCTACTAACAAAATTCCTGAAGCAGTTGAAGAAGCTGAATCCCGCGGTTCGCTTAATAAGCAGCAGTAGTAAGCAAGTCACCCTCGCCTCCCCCTTCCCCCTTAATTCACTAGGGTCTCATGCTCACTGCCATAAACCCAGAAGACTCGCAGTACATTACACACCGCTTTCACTCACTGCAAGGTACGAGAAAATATAGGTGCAAGACATGGATTTTTATATGTGCACACCCTACTGACGCATCGCACCGGCTGCACTAAGAGTTTGGTGACTCTACTAAGGTTTAAAGTTGCTTCGATTCAAACTCACATAAGGCAGAGCATTAAAAAAAAAACAACAAAACCAACATTAACACTTCTCTAATTTTCCTTAAGAACGAAAGAGGAAATCTGGAGAGAAAGTCCACTGGCCGTATCCCCAAGGCAGATGGGACCTGGGGTGGCGTCCCTGCCTCAGCGCGCGAACCCCAACTCGCCGCTGGGGCTGGGAAGGCGGAGTCCCCCGTCCCCACCCCGCCCCCCACCCCGGCCCCAGCGCATCCAGAGGCACAGGGTCCCTCCCCCAAACTCGGCCACGGCTGGAGCCCCGGACGGAAACCACGGCCCCCACCCCACCCCCACCCCGCCGGCCATCCGGGCTCCTGGACGCGCCCCCGCGGCACCCCCTCCCCGCAAGCGGCGCCCCCGGGGGCCCCCCGAGGGGCAGTGCGACCGGAACCCGGGCCCGGCCGCCGCCCTCCGCGCCCGGGGCGCGGCTCGCCCCCGCCACCCGTCTCTGAGCCCCCAGCTCCCCAGCCCAGGCCTCCGGGCTGCGCCGGGCCCGGTTCCCCGCCCGCAGCCGGGACTGCGCGCCGGCGACTAAGTTTGGCTCCGAGAAGGAGCGGCAGCAGCCCCGGAAGGGTAAGGAACGGAACGCTCAAGCACCTCAGGGGAACAGGCTCCTCCCGCCGCGGGGGTCCGACCGTCCTCGGCCTGCGGTGGCGGCTCGGCGGGGACTGGAGCTACTCGTCGGACGTTCCTCCGTCTCCGCCTCCCCTCGCTCTCCGCTCCCGGGGCCGGGCTAACGCGGCTGCCACAGACCGAGAGGCTTAAAATGGCGCCGCACAAGGACCTCTTATAAGTCGCGCAGAAGCCGCTGTATCCTGCCGCTGCCGGCGCAGCGCGGAGCGTTCCGCCGCGCGAGGACAAGGGGCGGGGCGCGGGCGGGCGGCGGAAAGTAGTCCCCGCGCCGCCCAGCGGCCCGCCGCCGCCTGACCGCCCCGAGTCAGGGCGGGGTGCCCGCGCACCCCTTGGGCGCTCCCAGGGTGGAGGCTGGCGGCTGCCGGCCGCGCGGAACCCCAGGGTAGCCCGTCAGGGCGCCATGGTCTGCAGCGGGGAAGCCGGACCCTGGCCGGCCGGGGTCCGGGGGAGGGCGGCCCCGGGATCCTCCTCCGTCCCAAGCCCGACGCCCCCGCCCCGCGCGCACCCCTGATCCTGAGAGCAGGCTCGGGGCTCGCCGCGCGCTTCTCGCTGCCCGCCGGAGGTGGCACCTCGGCCCCGGGCCCTCAGGGCTCGCGCGGGGCGGATGGAAAAGATTCTGGGAGGCGGAAGTTCGGGACCCGAGCGGCAGCGGCCGGGGCTCCGAGGTCAGGGCTGGTGCGGCTCGGGGAGCGCCGGGGCTGCCGCTGCGCCGCCGTCGGTCTGGGGACTCCCGCCGGGCGCGGGCTGTGGGCTGCGCCGACGTAGCTGTCTGTGCCACACGGCCGCTGCTGGCTCTGGCTCGCAGCCCAGGCTCGCAGCACCCCGAAGCCCCCCGCCGTCCGGCTGGTGCATCCCACTTCCCGGACAGGCTGCTCAGCCGGTATCGGGTCCTGAACCACCGGGCCGAGCCGCCTCCCCTCCCCACTCCCGAAGGCTGTGAACTCTTGGTGGAAACGGGCCCCAAGCCCGCAATGCAACAAGTCCTTATGAAGTACCTACTGTGAACAAATAGCTAATGGAAATGGATTGGCTCCACAGCACTGTCACTTAGGTTAATTCTTATAGATTCCATTTTTATGTGGTTACACTTGTCACTAGGTATCAGTAGATTTATCTGGAGATTTTTCTTTGGAGGAGCTGCCTTTCTACGGTGTTACTTATTTGAGAAATCCAAGTATGTTGTTTATAAAAGGAACTGTTAGGCAGCCTCTAATTTTTTTTAACTATTTTCCATTTTTCAAAAACATTTTCTTGTTCGTTTCCATAGGTTGAAGTTGGAGGTCTTCATTTCCCTTGGAAATGTTTCCATTGTGATACAACAAGATTAGTGTTGGTCAAAGCTGAGCAATTATCAATTCACTTTCTCTAGTCTATTGTTGTATGCTTATTTTTCCTGCAAAACAGTGGAGTACAAAAAAGCAACAGTGAAAGTTATCTCAGTGCTTTTATCATAGGGCTATAATTAATGCATGCGAACAATAGATCTTTAGACATAGGTACAAACAGGAAACCTACTTATTAATTCACTCATGGAGGTAGGATGTGTAGTTTTAGGCATAGCTATGTCAGGGCCAACATATTATTTAAATAACTTATTTTTCTGTCTTAAAGATATTTTACTATATACAGTGGTAATGTCAATTGTTGCCTATCACCGTAGCACGCGTGGGCCACTGCAGTGGAAAAAGTCCAGACACTAAAATGATAATTCAGTGAGATCCATTGTCTAGAATAACTTTCTCATTTGTATCTTTGTTAGTAATTGTGTAGAATTAAGTGTAGCTGTTGGGTGTAGTTAACTCAGCTGGTCATAGTTCAAACAGATTGAACAGAAAAAGGTATTTCATCAAAGCAATGTTTCTAATATAAACTCAAAAGTATAAATGGCATTTTCGGGTGCTGATCCACAATTTTAATTGTCATATACAGAGTTAAAAAATATGCACCTGGTTTGATTAAAGTCATACATTCAAAATAAGATGACTGATTAACCACAATTAGAGGATTTTTAAAAAAAACAAATGTTTGCTTTTTCTATATTCTGTTTATTTTTGCCGAATAAGGCACACTGTTAAAACTGGTTTTAAAATATCTGCACCAATAGAAGGTCTAAAGATTAAAAACACTTCTGTATTTGTATTTCTCTAATCCATTACCAAAATAATTGAAGCATTTTTCTAAAATTTAGATACTTTAATCTAAATTTAAAATTATGATTTTTTTAATCCCTATGGATACTTTAAGCAAACACATGTTAATTAAAGAAAATGTAAAATTTCCAATAATGCAGCATGCTGTTTTTCCCATAAAATTTAAGTGTAGTGAAGAATTATTGCGTAACTAGTATTAAAAGAAATTGGTTAAATTTAACATATTGCTCAGAATTTTTATTTGCATCTTTCATAAAGCAAAAATTGTTCCAATTGTCTCAACAAAAATATGAGATGAATAACTTTTGTGAAATGAAGACAAATACTATCATTAAACCAAAGAGAAATACAGTATCAAAATACCTAATGAGTTGGTGAAACAAGTAATTTTGTAAAAATAATTTTTAAAAATTGACCTTGGACAATACATTTCATAAAAACACTTGGTTATCTTTTTTACGCCTTTTGCTTCTAGAGCCAGCCCCCTGGGTTTGATATAAATTAATTTTGTGAAATAACGACAGACAAATGGTTCTAAATTTTAAGCTCCAAATTGTCTCCAGCTAGTTTAACAGAGAAGATATTTTTTGCCATGATATTAGACCATTGGCATATCAAACGATGGCCACATAGAACCTGAATGTAAAGTGTCCTTTCACTAAAATACATGCTTTTGAACCTTTAAACAAAATAATAAATTCCCAGATTGTTTTTTCATTTCAGACAGAAACATTAATCAAGCCAGCATTGTAAGGTCTGCTCACTTTTTGGATACTTAACTTTATCTAATCCATTAATTAAACATTTATTGAGCACCTAAGACAATGAGCTTCCTTTAGAGAGAGGGAAACGGATGACTGGCTCCTTTTGATTAGGTCCCTTAAATTAATCTAAAATTGTAATTGTTAATCAACCCTACTTGAAAATAAGCAGAAGGGGTAGAAAACAAGCTGTGAAACGAGGGTGTGGTCTCCTTTGGACTCTACATCCCAATCCCCTTGGGAAGAATCCCTCCCAGCAGACAGGTAAGAATATAATATTCCACACATTTAAAAACAATCAATCCCAATGCTCTAAGAAGACGTGTTAAAAATATTTCTTTATGACAATGTGAAAACACTGGACAATAATCAGGATCAGCTTTTCATTTAGCAGTTCATCAAGTGGGCTATTTATGGATTGGGACTTTTGATTTGCAATACATCATCTCAGGGTTCAGTGTTCTCTTTTGATTTCTTTCCAGCTGAACAGGCTAAGTAGTTGTAAATACCTCTTGTCAGACTACATGGCTGGCTATTCTCACGCACAGAAGTAATCTAGGAACCCACTGGGCAAGTTCAGCGGAGAGCCACCGTGGAAAGCTTGCAGCTGATGTGCGCTGCAGAGCGAGGGAGGAGCGGTGAAGGTGGAGAGGAATGGCCATGGTGGTTGCGGTGGCCTGGTGGCTTCGGTTATTCCAGAAACACCCTTCATGCTTGGAGTTACGTGTGCTCCCAAGGCCTTCATTGGTTTGCAACCCTAAGCAGGTACATTTTAATGGCTACCATAGAAAACGTGAAGGCAAAGCAATGGAGACATCATCTCTGATATTCAAGGAATATAAAGGTATATGTTTCTCAATATTTCTAAGAACTGAGACAAATACCGCTGCATTGCTAAGAAATCATGCTTCAAGACACACACACACACCCAACATAACGCGCGCGCACACACACACACCCTCACACACCCCTTTATTAAAAATTTCAAAATGGTTGCAGATATTTCATTTCATTCACAAGAAGGTTAAAGGCGTTTCCCATCGCAAGAAGGATTAACTTACCGGAGGATTCTGGGACTGCAGATGTATACTGCGGCAAAATCCTAAATTCATCGAAAAAAATCATTTCTGGACTCCAGCTGCTAAAAAATAATAGAATTATAGTAAATCATGGGTAAGATTAAAACAAACTATTTTCACTTTCCAAAGTGTTCAGAAAAAAAAAATGATTCTTTTCTTTTAAATCATTTCTTAAACAATGCAAATTTTAAAGTAGCTTTTCTTTCCAGACCTCGCAGCGCCATGAAATCGATAATTTTTGATCTTTTGGTTAGTAGGCAACATGGTGAGCTATTGCAGGAACTGCAGGCAGCAGACATGTTCTTGTCAGCTAAAAATTTTCATATTGTTTTTGAATCCATTGAGATTTGTAGATGTGTTATCACCGGGTTTTGTTTTTTTTGTTTTAGCTTGCACTAGGCTGTAGGGACGCAAACCCTCAGTTTATCGACATATACATGTCTATTGCTTTATATATATTAAAAACAGGGAGTCTTACTGGATCTTAAACAAAAAATTATGTAAAAGGAGTGGCTGGTGTGATTATAATCCCATCATGCAGGGTCCACGGTTCCCATTTAGTGAAATTTCGCAGAGGGCAACTTCTTAAGAACATCCCCGCTGTGCAGAGTGAAAAGCATGAACAAACCAAAGACAGAATTCATCTGTGTTTATATTTTACAAACAATGAAAAACCTACTCTTTGTATGCCTTTTTTCCCCCACCTTATTATTTCATGAAAACTGCAGCATTTTCCCCGCCCCCATCCAAACACTCACCACCCCAGCACCGCAGTATTCTGTCCCTCTTTGCTTCTCCTTCGTCTTCTTTTTCGCTTTCACAAATTCTGCACGCGCCATCTTTGTGTAGGGTGATTCTCTGCTAATTTCACTTACCCATTCTCTTACAAATCAGTCCAGAAATAGAAAATTATAGTGCGCTTTGGGGCTTAATTTGCCTAAATTTCTTTCAATCTCCCGTTCTGAAATAGAAAAAAGGATATGACAGGGGAGGAAAAGTGAAAAAAAAAAGAAAGAGAGAGATATTTCTATTATTGCCATAACCTGTTGTATACAGTGGTAATAAAAAATATTATTAACATAATAGCAACAGCTGCAGCCTAAATAGAAGCTATGAGATAATTAATGTGCTACAACAAATTAATTTGCTGCAGGTGCTTCTGCTGTGAACTGAGTAACCCATGCCATATAAAGTCTAAATACAATTATGATTTCCCCCCCACACGCTAAAACAAAATACAGAGCAAAATGTCCTGTCTGGTAAATATGTGTATTTAAAAAACAAAATCCTCTCCAGTCCTCTTCCCCCTGCCTCTCCGACCCCATCCTGAATGGTTTAGTCATGAGTGGGTAAATGTGGAGTTGTATCGGATGTGTATGAGTATTATGGGGTATGGCATTTTTAAACTTATGGAGGTTTTATGCTGTGTCTTAATTGGAAAACATATGGATAAGCTATAGATTTCTTTTAAAAATTAACGGTAGTTTGTAATGGTTAAGAGCTTTATTGGTTTCAGGACAAAAATTAGATGTGTCCGTGTGTATAGCTAGAAGAAAAAGAACAGTGTTGAGCAGATACCTAACTGAAGTAATAATTTTTAAAAAATCATCTGTCTTATAAAAGAAAGACATGTGTTTACAGTGTGGCATTCTTCATCAATATGAGAGATTTTTTTTTTGTTTTATATACTCACCTGCTGTCAAGTTGAGTGTTTATGGAGAGTGGTGGCTAGTTATATCGCAAGTGTGTGCCAGAGATTATTGTGTCGGGGTAACCGGCAGGGGCCTGGAGGAGGTCACAGTGCCAGAAGCAAATGTCCATTTTCTATTTTGTACCACTCAGCGAAAAAATAACTTTGGGCCTAGAAAAGTGGAGGAACATACAGGTTGAATTTTTTTTTAACTACTTGGCTAAAAAAATTCTTAAAGGTAAAGTCATTTGTGATGTCTCTCCCAGTAATGCTGCTGAAAGAAATGACATTTTTGTTTACACTGCAGTCCGAATTTGTTGTTTGTTAAAAAACACAAAGCATATAAATTTTATCATGGTCAAATTTTCAAGGTCATTGGTTATTAAAATTTATTTTGTTGGAGGATCTTAAAATTTAATACTCAATCTTTAAAGTACAGTAAATTAGTTTCTTATACAATGCATAGATTTTAACAGCATTTTGGTATAACTTTGCAGAAATTTTAGTTCTAGGAGAAGATATAAAATTATTCAAAAAGAACATTATTCCAGGTATACCAGAAGGGACACTGCATTTGCATGGATTTTCTTTAAAATGTATTTAATTTCATACTCATTATAGGTGGACAAGCAATGCTCTGAGTCACCACCATTCTTTGCGGAGGTACCACATGTTTAGCACACCATTTCTCATTCAGTGACGGACATGTGTTTTACTCCATCTTTCTTTTGTTTATACTAAAGCTTTTTCTTCATAATCCATTTTCAAATCTGCTCATGTTTTTGAATTTGCAGTTATAGAATTTGAATTGGGGGAAAAGAAAATAAACAGAGATCATATTGGTTTTCTTTGAAAAAGAAGAGAAATAGCCAATTCTTTGATAAAAATGAGGAAAGTTAACAAGTATAAAATATATACATCCTCTCTGGGATTTTCCAGTAATTTTCATGGCAGCTGACTGTCATTCCACCAAATGTAACTCTCTGAAGTCGTATAGTTCTATAATTTTAAAATTAATTTCTGAAAAGAAGGAAGTACTTTAATTTCTGTTGCTCCGAGGCATCGTCCATTCAAAATATTTTTCCTTCCACTATAAATATTGTATGAGAAACTAAGCCGTAAGAAATCAAGACAGTAAATGTCTAAAGCACACGTTCCTCTTTCCTATTAATGTTCTCTTTTCATAGCAAACCTATCTTAGTTCTTTCAACCTTTTCTCATATGACTTAGTTCTCAGAACCCTTATTCTTAATACAAGTGACATTGTACAGGTTCTGAACAATAAAAAAATGGTGGCGGTTATAAACCAATTCATTTTGGGGTGTTTTGTTACATAGGAAAAGCTAACTAATAGATGATTCCGTTTGGGGCTTGTTTTGAATAATCACATCATACCGCAGCTTTATCCTGAGCTGCTTGTCTTCCAAAACAAAAATTTCTAAAGATTTTTAATTGTGCGGTCTTCTCTCTTAGTAAAATAATTTTGTATATGTACCCCCTGAATGTGTTTATTTAAATTATATACATGTCCTGCTGCCAGTGCATAGATTAAACATCAGCTAAGCTTGAGTTCTTTTTTTTTAAGGTAAAAAGTAAATGTAGGGGTTATAGTATTTTATTTCCTCATTCCAGTGGGTCCTCATATACCTTCTGGGTTATGGTCACTCCACTCAGGACTACTATTCTTTTTTTTTTTTTTTTTTTTTTTAGAGACGGGGTCTCGCTCTTGGTCAGGCTGGTTTTGAACTCCTGACCTTGAGCTATCCACCCGCCTCGGCCTCCCAGAGTGCTAGGATTACAGGCGTGAGCCACCGCGCCCGGCCAGGACTACTATTCTTAAACTCTCATCTTTTCCATAATATGCTTTAAAGCATCGTTTCACCCATTCTGATTTTGTGCAATTTGCTTTTTAAAACAACTTGGAGCTTAATTTGTTATAGTTACTGATTATCTCAGAAACCTTTGGAGAATTACACCTTGATCTTTTCTATTAACTGACTTTAAATAAACCTCCTTTGGTAAAAACCGCCATTCATGTTTCTAGCAAATATACCTAGAACATATACTAGTTTATGGAGTCTCTTGCATCACCATTTTCTCTTAACCATTTTCTCAAAAGTTAACTAACTTTTGTGTGTGTGTATATAAATGCCTTTCCCTTCTTTAATACTGTTTAACAAGGAAGTGTTAACAAAGAGGATAAGAATGCTTTTTCAATGTCAGATGATTCTGAGATACCTCGCATCATAATAGTTGTACTTTTAGTATCTGCTGATTAAGAATCTATATAATGACAAAAAGCTGCTATAAATTCAGTATTGATTTTAAACAAATTTGTGTTTTATTAATCCCAGTGCGATCTACATGAATCTGAATACTATTTAAACAAATGTGGAAGACTCATTTTTTCAGTGCACAGACACTGCTTAAGGCTGGTATGGAGTCTTGGAGCCCTTGCTTAACTTGGTAGTTAGAAAGCCACTGCTGTAATGAACACAGGACGTGCAAATCCCATTCTGCCATGCTGGCATCACCTGCAGTAATGTCTCCTGCCGTAGCAGTAGCAGCAGTGCTACTGAGAGTCACAACAATCCAAATAGTGGCCTCCATTTATTGAGCTTCTGTCAGGCATGAAGCTCTGACCTTCACAACGCAGTGAACCTCACTCTTCATATTTCAGTCCTCTTCTAACCATCATAACTAGTGAAATATAGGGAAACCTTATTTTCCCCATTTTACAGTTTGGAAATCTGCACAGGTTACAAGCTAAATAAACAGCTGGAATTTGAACTCTAAACTTGTACTGTCCAAGAGCCATTAGCCACATGTGGCTATTTACATTTCAATAAATTAAAATTAAATTAAATTGCTCAATCTCATTAACACATGTTAAGCACTCAATAGCCATATGTGGCTACTATATTGCATGGCACAAAGAATATCTCCATCATCACAGTAAGTTCCACTGGACAGTGCTGAATTAGGCTGATGAACTGCAAAGCCTCCGCTGTAACCACTGCATTTAATCTGCCTTACCCATTCACTCCTTTACTCATTAATTCATTCGACGAACATTTACCGAATACCTGCTGTGTGCTAGGCACCACATTGGACATTGGAGTTATCTCACTACATTGTTGTCAAAAGCAAATGAAATAACATGAAAGCTTTTCAAGTCATAAGGTTCTAGATAAAATGAGATACTTTTATGTTGTAGTTGCTGTAGTGTAATGAGACTGCTTTGTTGAGAGCAGGGTTTGTGTTACTCTTTTTGAAATTCTCTTTTCACTCCCCCCTTACACCCCTACCCCAGCACTTAGCAGGGTACAGTTCCCATGAGAAGTGAATGCAGAGTCTCACATGTGTCAGTTTTTGTCTGAACACCTTCTGAACCCTTTTTCCTAAGCTTGGGGAATTCCTCAGGTAGAGTATTATGGGCAACACGGGCGGTGGCGGCTGGAGCATGAGGTCTCAGCTCAGCCAATCAGATGCTTCTGTTTGGTGCTTTGACCATCTGGAGCAGATGACGGGAAGAAGCAGAGGCAGATTTCATTATTTCAGATTGCAAAATAATACATGCACCATGTAAAACATTCAAACAAATCAGAAATGTATGAGATAGAATGAAAGTGTCCCATAATTGCATGCCACAAGATCTCCATCAGCATTTCTAAATTTTTTAATTAAATAATGCATTCACATATGTATATAATCGTGTATATGTTTATATGTGTATATATATTTGTGTTTATATATAGATAGATAGATAATGCATTTCTCTTGGACTGGTACACCAGACAGATTCATTAGCTTGGCTTGATTGAGTTGATATAGCCTTTCCTTTTCTTTCTTTTTGTTATATGTACATATATATTTTTCTAGTAAAATTATTTTATCAAATTAGAATATCCGTCTCCAACAGCTTGAAATAAAATTTCCATGGTATTTAATTGAACTGTATGTCACTTTCTTTTAGAATCTCCATTTTTTTCATTAAATTAATTTCTAAACCACTCTATGTGCTCAGATATGAGTTTTTGGAAAGACCACAAGTCACCAGCTCCATGAAGTGATGAACTGGTCCTTGCTTTGGAAAACCCTGCAGGTGTTATGTCCATAACTATACATCTATTTCACCCTGTCCACTGGTTCCCACCACCACTGCTCACATTAATGCTGTTACTAATTTCTTCTGTCTCCTGTCAATTTCTCTGAGACAAATATGAATTTGTGTTACTTTCTCCCTCCTTTTTTATATAAAAGCTAGTATAATTTTCTTGTACTTTATTTATTATTTATTATTTGTCACTTAACATATTTTGGAAATCCTGCCGTATCATTACCGAGAGTGCTGTCTCATTTGTTTTTATGAATGCATGGCATTCTATGGTACCTTAATTTATATAACTAGCCCCTCCCCATTGATGGACATTAGGTTGGTTGTTTCCAAGCATTTCTCACTACAAATAGTGCTGCATAATAATTTTGTGCATGTGCCATTTACTACATGGGCAAATCTTAACTGTAGGATCAATTCTCCGACGTGAGACTGCTGAGTCAAAGAACATATGCACCAAGAGAGGAATCAGTATGATATTGTCAAATTGCCAATATCTAATAGGCACTCCCAATTATCACAGGTGTTGTAACAATTTCCATTCTCACCAGGAATACCTGCAAATGCCTGTTCTCTGGCAGTTTCATCAACGGAGGGTGTGTAGAAGATACTTCTGTGCCCACCATACCCTCTAGACCAGGGGTCGTCAAACTTTTTAAACAGGGGACCAGTTCACTGTCCCTCAGACCGTTGGAGAGTGTGCACTGTGGGCCTGGGACGAGTCGGCTGCTAAGCAGGACAGGCGAAAACACCCAGCGGGCTGGATAAATGTCCTGGGCGGGCGGCATGTGGCCCTCGGGCTGTAGTTTGAGGATGCCTGCAGTCTAGACAGTCATCTTTATACTATAGCTGCAACTTCTAGCCCAGGGCTTTTTTTTTTCTTTTCCTTCTCCTTCTCTTCCTCCTCCTCCTCCTTCTTCTTCTGGAAGCAGTCTTGGCCTGTGTATGAGTGTGGGGATGGATAGGGCAGAAATGGCTAAGAGTTAATTCTGCACAAGCAGCAATCAACCAATGATGACTAGGGAAAGGATGGGTAGATACCTCTGCTTTCTCACTTGTAGAGAGGGCAATTCTAAAGTGTGTTCTACACTGTCTCTCACAGTTCCCCATCTGAGCTCCAGGTACCCACAGTGGTGACTGGCTTGATCCTGTCTGAACTTCTTTCTCTCTCTTCCTCACTTCCTTTCTGGTGTTTCCTGAACTCACCTCCCAAATAAACTACTTACACTAAACTACTTGGGAGAACCCAGTTTAACAGTGTGTCATCAAACTTTTGGAATTTTATAATGATAGCTCAGTGTAATTTGAATTTGCATTTTTCTTTCTGATGAGGTTGAACATATTTTTATACAACTGAGTATTTTTCTTTTTATTTCTGTGAACTGAGGGTCATATATTTTGCCTATTGGCTCTTCAATCTTTATAAAATCTCTATAGTAGGAAGATTCAGTCTTTGTATGTGATATGACTATTTTTCCAGTTTGTTGTTTGTCTTTGTTTATGATGTTTTTATGTTTTTTTGTCTTCTCCTCTTCTTTCTGCTCCTCCTCTTTCTCCTTCTCCTTCTCTTTCTTTTTCTTTGGCTATTTAGGAGGTTATCTTTTTACATAGGCAAATTAACCAATCTTTTCCTTTGTCTCTTCTACATACTGAATTATAGTTAGAAATGCTTTTCTCCATTCCAAGATACAGAAGAAGAATCCTACGTTTTCTAATAACATTTCTTATTTTTACATTTATATCTTTAATCTATTTGGAATTTATTCTAGAGGGTGTCCAACAACTTTTACCTTCATTGTGATGTTTTTTGCTCTGTGGTCTCTCCCAGAATCACCCACCACTATGGAGACTGCCCTTGGATTACCATGAGCAAGATGTCATGTTTCACTGCCCAAACCTATTTCCTCTTGCAAATTATTATGAGTCTCTCAGCTTTCCTCGCAACTTGGCCTTTATACCCTTATTAGCAGAAGAGTTTCCTGCTATTCCTCTCTATCTGAAATAGCCTCTCTGTATCTTTTTACTTTACTGTCCCCATATTTTATATCCATCAAATATGTACATTTTTCTTCCTTTCCCATAATTCTTCACTGTTTTCTTTGGTTCTGCTCAAAATGGCAGAGCAACTTGTATGCCATTTTCATGTGGTATTGGACCCAGTCTCTCCTAAAATTGCAGCATGTTTCTAATTGCAGGCTCAAAAAATAATTGAGAGGGCCCCAACAATTTTTAAATCTGACTTTTGCAACTCATCACGCTGTTCTGTACATTTTAAGTCTATTTTGGTCTTGATGGTTGTTCACTCTTAGAGAGAAACATATTAAAAATAGATACATGATAGATAGACAGACATGACTTTTATTCCTCTCTAGAATGTCATAAGCTGTCACACAAGTCACATCTGCACACAAACTTGATTAAATTCAGTTGTATTGGCCAAAGCAGACTAACTGGAAGGATTAAACCTTTTCTGATTTTTTGCTGCCTGTTTGACCATCCCTTAGATGTGCTTCTAAAAATATTGCTTTTGCACTTCCGGTTCTTTTTTTTATGATATCCTGAGCCACTTCTCCCAAATGTGGATGAATCATAATCACTGCTCTTAGGGTTTTTTTCCTAATTGAGTAGCATCCACAGAGGCATAATCTTTCTTAGAAAGAATGAAAGAACTCCATCATATTCTACTGGCCTGGTTAACTGTCTTACTACTGAGTTAGAGACCCTATTCAATGCTAGACAAGGAAACCAGCCAGAATTTCGTCCTCTCATGGGTATTTTAAGCTCCTTTTGCCCACATAGGATACAAGGAAAGCATGTCACCTCTACCTGTTTACTCAACTGCTTCTGTGTGTACCAGATTCTGATAGCTTTACCTGGGAAAAAAATATTTCTGCCTGTGGCCACTATAATAGAATAACTGCAAGATCTACTTTCACAAACACTTTTAAAGACCTTACTGGCTTTTTCTTGCATAAGACCAGGGCAATAAACGTGGGTGGCAAAATGCCCATCTCCCCATCAGTCCTCCATTCTCTCTGCAAGTTTTCAGTGTAGCCTCTGTGGAAACTTCCATCGAAGACATCTCCCTGGCACCCCCACCCTCCTCATCAGAATACTCCTCCCCTGAGTATCGCTAGCTGTGGAATTGTAAGGCACCATTATAATAAAGGTGACAATGACAGATCTCAAGGAAGTGGAGCTCCAAAGTGAGGGAGGGAGACACATCAGAGAGAACGGGCTCCGCGAGCCCGATAATGAGCATGGAGAGGACTTTTTCTGCTTATGGGTGAAAAAGACAGGGAAGTCTCTGTTTGAAGACAAAGCACATAATAATGTGATCACAGAGCCCTCCTAATGGGGCCGATGTGATGTTCAGAAAATGTATTCTTTTCACCGTCTTATTCTTATATTCCAGTGGAAGAGGTCTTCAAATAACTGTTTACTTAATGCACCTAACTTGGTAATGCCACACTCTAGCCAAGATTTTTATACTGCAAAATTATACACAGGTGATTATGTTTAATTGACTTAATAACCTTGAATCTCATAGATGAGTTTTTCCAGACTTCTTGCTGCAGTTGGAACAATAAAAAAAAAGTTTGGTCAGATATAAGCCCCTTAGTAATACTGTCAATTTATTTCTAAAGGATTTTATAATACGCTTGGGCACTCCCTTGCCTTTTTCTTCTCCCTAAAGGTAAGGAGGCTTTTATGGAAATTTATAACTTGATTCAGCTAGTACTGCACAGCACTGCCGGCTTCCTGTGTAAAGAATGCCCTGTTTCCCCCAAGTGTGAATTTGGGATGCAGGCCCTCTGTAGGGAGCGACCTGACCTGACATCCCCTTGGTGTTAAGGAAGGAAACCAAGCCACACCCCTGCCTGGTGTGCCAGAGGCAGCCGCTGCTCTCAGGTTAGCAAGGTATGCAAATGATCACATTTCTCTTGGACTGAGACATGGGACCAGATTCATTAGCTTGGCTCCATTGGTTTCATATAGCCTTTCCCTTTCTTTCTTTCTATTGATGGATTTGCAGTCACTGAGCCTGGCAATCAGAAAGTAACCCCAAAGTTATGGCTTTCTCAAGCAAATATGGAGAATGGGAAACTTCCCAGAGCTATTCTTTGCTACAAGTCTTTCTGAATGATTCCTGAAATGAGGAGCAAGACAGATAATCCCCCTGCCATTTTTGCTTAGGGCTTAGGATGTGGGGAGACGTGAGGAATAACTGTCAGTGGGTGTGGGGTTTCTTTTTGGAGTGATGGAATTATTCTAAAATTGATTGTGGTGATGGTTGCAAAACTTTGTGAATATATTAAAAACCACTGAGTTGTACACTTTAAATGGGGAAATTATATGGCATGTGAATTATACCTCAATAAAGCAGTTATAAAATTTATTCATATATTTTATTGTTAGCAATTAATCCTATTCTTCTAGGATCCCATCCTTAATGAATCTCATGATATGCATCTCTCAAGAGCAGTATGTAGCTGTCTGTGACTGAGTGCAGGTGTCAAAAGATGTGAGCAGAGTTTGTGCAAACTTTGTGCCTGTGATGAACTCAGCTCATACATTTCTTATAAACACTATTATGTCATTTGTTCACTTCTAAATAGGGAATCTAATTTTTGTATTATGTCCTATAGATAGTGTAACATTAATTTTTAAAATGTTGGGTTTCAGCCTGAGCAAGAGTGAGACCCCATCTCTACTAAAAATAGAAAAAATTAGCCGAGGAGCATGGTGGTGCATGCCTATAGTCCCAGCTACTCAAGAGGCTGAGGCAGAAGGATTGCTTGAGC
>VBSM01002035.1:3317320-3337646 GCA_008086735.1 Cheirogaleus medius | reverse complement strand
AAAAAAAAAGGCAGGCAGGAGGATCACTTGAGCCCAGGAGTTCAAAGTTACAGTGAGCTGTGATTGTGCCACTGCAATCCAGCATGGGCAACAGAGTGAGACCCTGTTTGGTCACCTGCTTGTATTGTAGCAGCAAGGATGGCTAAGCAAGAGTGATTCCTGCTTTTACCTTGGGCAAGCATCATAAGCCAGGTAACTACCCCAAAGATGGGCAGGGTGTTTAAAGATGTTGGAAGGCATCCCAAAATAACCAGCACCCACTACTTATATACACTTGAATTCTATTGAAGACTGTGCACCTAAGAAATACTTCACAAATGTGGAATGAATCAACATATGTACACACTTTCTGTTACTTTCAGCAATTGTGAGGACTCCCAGTATGCCACCCCAACCAGTCCTTAGAACATCTACCCCTTACTGCCCTTTTTGGCACTGCACTAGGCCCCCTTTGCCTTGTAATCTACTATTTTCCACCCGCCAGGAATCCCAGCTGGGATAAGAGGAGTACATTTCTGCAAAGCAAAATACAGCCCAGCTCTTGGGTTATAAGGCGCTGTTTATCTGAAGGCAAGTGGAAAGGAGCTCGATGGTGCTGTTGGCTGCTACAAAGCAAGTCCCACGTACTTAACCGTAGCGGGCAGGTGAGAAGCTTATTTCTTTGCAAAAAATATCTTGTTATTGCTAATAATTTTTATGCCAGCTTCCAGCCCATTCATGAGGAGTATTTTTCAGAATCAGGTGTTAACAAAATAATGAACAAAATAAAATGTACAGAGTTAGTAATTATCAGTTTCCTTTGATGAATCCGCCCTAGAGTTTATCACCAATCTCAAGTAAAAATTAAACAGGACAAAAGAGTGCCTTTGGGAGGGGTGTGAAATCAGCATTTAAAAACACGGTTTTATCCATTTTGTACCTTTGCATTGAATACATTTATTTCAAAGGAGAGGCTGGAGTATAGAAGATGATTACGGCTGAGGGGCGGCGTGGATAAGGGGGTTCTCAGCTGGTTGGAAGGATACTGTAGGTGGCCCATGGGGGGTGTAGTGTGTCTTGGTTTCAGAGAGCCAAGGTTGGGCAGACATCAACAGGGCCAAAATCATGTCTAGACGGGTTGTGACTCTGCCAGGGACTTGGGGACATGCAGGATTTAGACCTAGGGAAGAGCAAAGAGCAGTTCCTTGTCTCAGCTCCTGGGCCCAATTATTCTGAAGCTTCACTGCTAGTTGGGGCAGGGTTGGTGTGAACTGGACTCCTGTAAGATGCCACTCTCTGCCCCTGAGTTGGAGGAAATGACAACAGTCCTCCACTCTCCGAGAGGCCAGGCATTGCAACGGCCTTAAGAGTATCTTTCAGAGTTTTGTGGCCCCAACCCCTCTTATATCTGGCAATAAGTCAAAGATGTGCGGTAGTTGCTCAGTAAACATTTGCCAAACAAATGTCTGAGCAGCCTTTGTCGGTGCTATTTCCGCCACCCGAAGCATTTTTCTCCTTTCCGTCCTTCCCATCAGTCACTGAAGCCTCTTGGAATTTTGACAGAAACCATTAAAACATAAAATGAAGTCCATAAATCTTGGGGAAGAGATAGTCTCCTGAATGCCAGGAATGCATGCACCCCCGCCCCCCACCAATGTGGGCCACCCCCTGGCCAGGTTCACCTGGCAGCTCCAGTCCTCAGGCACAGTGACCGACTCTGTGCTGCGCAGGGAGGGGAGAATGACACATGTTGAATTCTGTGTTACCGGTGAGAAGAGCAGATGTATCCTCCCAGGTAGGTCCCGAATAACCCTGTGCTGCACATTTTCACTGACCTTTAAACCAAAACACAATAGATGAAGGGCAGCCACAAAGACGAGAAGGGCAGTCTGAAAGATTGACTTTTTAAGGATCCAGCCACCTCTGGGACATCTCCTCTCTGTTCCCGAGTGCAGGCCTGCGTGTCTAATGCAAGTCTTCTCGGGCACCCCTGCTGAGAGCCTCCTTGTCTGGCCTCCTTCAGGCTGCAGTCTCGAGGCCTGTCTTCCGTAGGAAGTGCTGAGACCTTTCTCCACACTGGAGGGGGGACAAAGGGTACAAATAACTCATCTGCTGTCTCTGAGATGCCAGAACACCCCCTCGAGTGCCTAGGGGAACCCTAGCAATGGGTTTAAATTTACAATCAAACTCACTCCTTTTTGGGCATGCGGAAGGTCACTTTCTGAACTGAGATTGCCGGCCTGCAGCCTCTGGGATCAGGGTGACAAAGTAGAGCAATAGAGCTCTTACTCCTTTTCTCCCAAATTTGGTCAAGACATAGAGGATGCTTGCAGCATTGGCCAAACTGCAACTCGCCACCAAGATACTTCTGAATCCTTTCTATTAAACAGGATGCATACGTCCCCAAAGCAGGCAGAGACATCTTTTCAGAAGAAATGCCAAATCAGCAGCTGCTCACACGTGCTGAAAATATACACAGAAGAATAAATAACATGCTGTAAAGGGCCCTCTTTGTGCTTTACGTTGAAGCTGCTTCGGCTCCACACATTAACCTAGGAAGTGGACGGCCAAGGGTTTAGGGCAGGCATGTGATTGTAAATCTCAGGGCTACCATATTCTGACAGTGTGACCTTCCAGCTGCTTGACCTCCGGGTCTTGGTTTGGTCATTGGCAAATGGAGATGATAATTACACTGGCTCGTGGGGCTGCTGGGAAGACTAAAGGAGACAGGGCAGGTGAGTGGCTTAGCCTCAAACATGTCATAGCAGCTCAGGGGGTGTCAGTCATTGCCCCGTGCTCAGATGCTGCTGGAGGAGAGAGTAGTAAGCCTGAGGGGTAGCTGGAATCTGAAAGATGCTCTCCTAGGGGGTGCAGCAAGCATGAACTAGCGATTTGGGCCAGCAGCACACGCTGTGGTCCTCAGAGTCAGAAGCCACGCTGCCAACTCTAACCAGCCTCCCTGGTGTGGCTGGCTGGCTCGGCCTGGATGACCTTTACAATGAGCAAAGCCATGAACCCAGAAGATTTTTGCTTTCTCCATAATTGACTCATCTAATTATCACCCTCCCTGGGGAGTTGACTGGGCAGAGAGGAGCTCAAAAGAAAAGGAGGGGCTGCATTCCAGAAAGAATTTCTGTCCCATACTAAGGAATTTGGAGTTTTCTGGAAGCTAGGGTAAATCTTCCAAAGGTTTCAAGTAGGAGGGTGATGAGAATTATGTTTCTTAGAAATCATAAGGGAAGATGTCGTACACCCACAGGTGTCTGCAGAGGGCCACGTAGTCAGGAGGCAAGAGGTGGGAGAGACGGGCAGGGGACTCCCCAGTCATTCAGGTAAGAGATGATCCACCTAGACCAAGACGAGGCATTAGGGATGGAGGGGGGATGAGGAGAAGGGATATGAGTGAGAGCAAGGGCTAGAGTAGGCTGAGCTTGGTGGACAGTTGGATGCAGGACAAGGTCTGCACCATGGTGCTTAGCACCAGCTGGGGATGAGCCACCCAGGGGAGAAAACTTACCACAGACACAGCAATGGCTTTGACACCAACTCCTCTGAGCCACAAATCAGACTTTGCCTCAGCATTAATGTGCACAACCCACCCTGGAGATCCTCAGGGTGCTTTTGGAGAACTTCAAGGTGAAACACCAAGGAGATTCTGTGCAGGGCCAGAGGCTGGGGAGATCAGCATTCTCCAAGGAGGAGTGTGAGCCCTCGCCTCCCACTTCCCTGGCCTTGCCTCTGGCGGGCCCACTCCTGCCCCCTGCACATAGACCATCACTTGGGAGGGAGGCCTGGGGTGCAGTGAAGACTTTGTCCCTGAGAGAATTCTCTGCCTGCCCTGAATCCCTGGGGATGCCTGCCAGGGATCAGGGAGCCTCCGGGGAGCTTTGCTCTCTTGCCTCTGAGGCTCTGCAGAGCCCGGCTGTCAGCAGGAGACAGAAGGGCAGCATCCCCTGAGGCTTGGCACTACTGTGGAGGACACACATTGGCTCCAGGAGCCTCTGCCGGGGCAAAGGAAGAGGCCAGGGTGACAGCTGTAGCTGGTGGCAGTTCCCAGGTGAGTCCTGGGAGGTATGATGCACAGATATCAAGGAAAGACAGAAATGCACCTGGCTGTGCCCTGTACAACCAAGAAAAACAAAGATGAGTGCAGTGACTCAGGCCTCCTGGAGAAACTGCTTGAGGCACAAGACTGACCACGGGGTCATTTACGTTTAAGGGGGTCACTTATCTCTTCATAATAGGTCTTGTGGATGTGTCATGTCAAAACAGTATTGTATTACTCTGTTCCCACAATGCTGTCTCTCTGGGGTTTGATGTCAGGAAAGGTCTTTACCTAATTTCTAGGATTTCAGCTTTGTGAAACTAGAGCTTTTTCTGTGCGTAAGAATGTCGCCAAACTCTCCGAGAAGAGCCTCAGTGTCGATGATGCATCTGATTCCAGCCCAGGGAAGTGGGGCTGAAAGTCTTTCTACCAGTGTGGCACTCAGAACAGGTGCATTCATGTGGCCAACTCTCCTCCTCTTGCCTTCAGCTCTAGACTCCAGTTTGGTGTTGTGATTAGTTTTGCCCTAAAGCAGAGTTTCCCAACCTTGGCGTTATTGGCATTTGGGGCCACATGATTCCCTGTTATTTGGGGCTGCACTGCGTATTATAGGATGCTCAGCAGCATCCCTGGCATGTAGATGCCGGCAGCAGTCTCCCTCCCCTTAGTTGTGACAACCAAAAATGTCCCCAGACATTGTCAAATGCCCTTTGGTGGGCAAAATCACCCCATGAGAATCACCAGTTTAAAGGAAGGGCTCTGGTTAGAAGTGGTATCCGGCTCTTTAAGTGAAGCCCAATTCTGCTCTGACATTTGTCCCATGAGAAAAGTGAGAAGGCTATGGACACATGATTCCAAGCGCCATTCCTAGTGACGAATGGCCTCCTTGTCATATCCACTGGGTGGACAAGGTTTCAAAACCTGGTACCCACTTCTTCAGGGTAAGAGGGGATGGATTTCAGGTGGGTCGTGTGTGCAACACTAGAAAACATTGAATCAAAAAGCACAAAGCTTATTTTCTTTCCAAGTTTCCTTCAGCTCTACTGAAGTCTTGGGTTTGTTACTGGCATCTTTTTTACCTTGGTAACGCATCTTTGCTAATTTCTCCACCCCTTCCCCCTGTCATTTTATCTTCTGTTTTAGCTTTTCTGTTGTGCTTTGTACTATCATTGATTTAGTGGTTACCCTGGTAATTACAAAATGCATCCTTAACTTATTGCTTTGTACTTTAAATCAGTACTTTCACCACATCCTGAACGCTGCAGGATCCTTATAACAATTTAAATCCGTTTATCCCTCTCCTGCCTTTTTGCTCTTGTTGTCATATATTTTACTCCTACGTATATGTTTTTATTATTCTTGCTTTAAGCCATCAACAGTTTTTATATTTACTCCTTTAACTGCGTTGCATTTCTTCCTTCTATCTGGGAGCGTTTTCCTTCTGTACAAAGAAGTTCCTTTAGCATTTCTTCTGTTTCAACACAGAGAGAGCAGCTCTCAGGCTAAGATCCTTTCTCACCCATTAATATCTGAATGCAGTCAAGATGTTTTTGCTTTCATTGTGTTTATTGCAGTTCTCTACTATTTAAGAAAAAATGATAGTGTTCTTACCATTGAACTTTTCAAAGTAACACATTGGGGTCGATTTAAAGAAAAATATTAAGCAAATAATCCTCCAGGTGGTACAGACAAAAAACTGAGAAGGTGGTATGAAGATTTTCAAAGTTTGATAATAAAAGCTCATGAGAGGTGAGATGCTGTGGGGTGAAGGGAAGAAGGAAGCCAGCTCCCTCTGACTGTGAGCCTTTGGTCAAGAGGCAGCTGGTGGTGAGGGCCGGGCATCAGGTCGAGGGCTCTGCCCACGTGACTGTGGGCAGGTCACACCACTCCTCTCACCTCAAAATGAGGATCATCAAACACAGTGTCAGAAGGAAAGCTTCAGGCATTTTTATAGTTTCAGGTTATTTATAGTTACCTTAAATAATAACTGTCATTTAGCGTGTAGACACTAGGTTTCGTGTTTACACTCTAAGTTTAGAGTGTAAACAATATGCTGAAGACCCCATACTAACCAGAAGTCAAGTAGCTATTCTCTATTTCGCCATTTTTCTTTAATTACAAGATTTCTCACACTTATCCACTTTATTAATTTACTCGCTCAGCAAATGGTTATCGGGCATATTCTTTGTCCCATTCCTGGATTAGGTGCTGAAGGTACAGTGGTGACCAAAAGCAGGGACAGTCCCGGCTCTCCTGTAGCTTGAGCTTAATGTGGAAGGCAGACATTGATCTAATAACCACAAAAAGAAATGTATGATTGCAAGTTAGTTAGGGGCTGAGAAGGGAACCTGGATCCTATAAGGGCACTGTCAGGGACCTACCATAGCCTGGGGGGTGGGGGTTGGGGGAATCTTTCTGAGGCCATGACTGTGGCGCTTCAGTCAGCTGGGACCTCTCCTCCTGCCTCCACTCTCCTCACCTGGCTACCTCCTACCCATCCTTTGGGTCTCTGTTTACTTCTGCAGAGCCCTTCTCTGACCTCTGCCCCAAGTCAGGTAGTTGCATCTGCTACTTGCCTGCACCCCAGTACGAACCCTAGACTATTCCTTTTGTAGGACTTCACATCATTATAATTAAATAGGTATTTGGCTAATCATTTGATCGGTGTCTGACAACCCTCACTGGGCTGTCAGTTTCATGTCCATCACGTGCACTGCTGTGTAATTTACGCCTGGCACTTAGTAGGCTCTTGCAAGGTAGTCAAAGTGAACCTCTCTTGGACTCAGTTTCCTCATCTGTAAAGTTAGGATGATGATATTGAACTCACTATCATTTTTTTCTTCTTTTGCAAACCAGAGGCATGTAAGTAGTTATAAATGCATAAGCTACAGGGTATGTGGGTAGTTTTACATTATTTCCTTCATTTTTTTTTGCTTACCTATTGGAGGTGCCTGTTTCCTTGGCCTTTTTTTTTTTTTTAATTTCTTGCCTACAATTCTATGACCTCCTATATTAACCCCTTCTTAGAGCCCCCCATTCTTCTCTCCTCCGCCTCCAGAAGTCAACCACCCAACAAGGCTTTCCATTTTCCTCTGGGGTTAGGGAAGACTTTCTGCCCTGTGGTCTCAGACAAAGATTTGCATAATCATGAGTAGTTTTACAGCTTAATTAAAGGTCACTTAAGCTGGCCCCAGATGGACTGGGGATGCTCCCAGAGTCACTCTTTATGGGGGAGGTGTTAATAAACCCATCTTAATAAACTCCTTTATCTCCACCAAAAAGCAAGCAGAAATCTCTCTAATACACTTTTAGGGGGAAAAGTGCTTACGTTCTAGGTCAAAGAAGGAATGGCCAGGTGTCACGATGCAGAGAATTTCAGAGCTGGACAGGGCCATGGAGCACATTGAACTTGGTACAGATGAGGAAACGGAGGTCCAAGGAGCACAGCTAGTTACTGGCAGGGCACAAACCTCTGTCAGAACCAGCACCTGTGATGCTGTACTGCAGCAGCCCTGGCTTAAATGATACCGTGTTTCCCCAAAAATAAGACCTACCCATAAAATAAGCCCTAGCAGGATTTCTACGCATTTGTGCAATATAAGCCCTACCCCGAAATACCTAGTGTGGCTACGCAGCGTATCTGCACAACCCATGCATTTCGTTGAGGAGTGGTAAAGAAGACAAGCAGCCCTTCTCATCTGCCCCATCGTGACAGCTATTATCCCAGAGGTGACTGCAAAGGTGCAGGCAGCCCCACCAACAAGGTCAGGTCCTGGCCATCCTGTGCGTGCTGCAAGCTGAGGCTTCGAGGGGAAAATAACACATCCCCTGAAAATAAGCCCTAGGGTGTATTCTTGAGGAAAAATAAATATAAGACCCTGTCTTATTTTCAGGGAAACACGGTATATCTTCATACCCATTATTCCCTTATTGCCCACATTTAGGAGATGAACATTTTTCTGGGCAACTATACTGTTTTCTTATGTAAGTGAATTAAGGGGACTAATTGATTAATCCAACAACATTTTCTGAATACCAACTCTGTGGCAGACACTGTGTCAGGGACTAGGTAAGCAAAGATAACTAGGACAACCTAAATGTGCCTCACATGAGGGAATGGTTGAATTCTGGTACATATATAAAAAGGAATATTGGGCCGGGCACGGTGGCTCATGCCTGTAATCCTAGCACTCTGGGAGGCCGAGGCGGGTAGATCGCTAAAGGTCAGGAGTTAGAAACCAGCTTGAGCAAGAGCGAGACCCCGTCTCTATTAAAAATAGAAAGAAATTAATTGGCCAACTAAAAATATATAGAAAAACTTAGCTGAGCATGGTGGCACATGCCTGTAGTCCCAGCTACTCGGGAGGCTGAGGCAGGAGGATTACTTGAGCCCAGGAGTTTGAGGTTGCTGTGAGCTAGGCTGACGCCATGGCACTCTAGCCTGGGCAACAAAGTGAGACCCTGTCTCAAAAATAAATAAATAAATAGGAATATTCTGGGTTGGATGTTCAGCCCAACTCCTTCCAGACCTTTATTCTCTTGGCTTTCTCCTGATCAGAACGTTTATAAAGAGAAAAAATAAAGGTTAAGGACTCTCCAGAAAGGATAGCTTCAGTGACTTTGTTTTCTTTGTTTCTGCTTCTCCCCTGACAGATGTGGACCTTGGAGTGTGAGGTCTCCCCCAGGAAAGGCAAATGCCGGGCAAATCTACTCCTGCCTCCAGCTGCAACAAGCCTCATTCCAGCCAGCTGTACCTGCTTACCTCCTTCCGCGGACGGGATTTGGTTCCTGCCTGGAAAGAAGCAGCCAGCCCAGGGAGAAGTAAGTTGTCACCCCAACACCGGAGTCACATTTGTCCCCAAGCAGTTTCTGTGGGAATCCTGGTCTCTGCTGACTGGCCTTGCCCTCTGGCGTTTGGTCTTTCCTGGTTCTATACCTGCCTTACTTTGATCACCGATGTGTTCTTGGTGAAGTCTGCTTGTGATTTTGGCCTCTGTTAAACATCTGAATCAGTGCTGTCCAACAGAACTTTCTGGAATGATGAAAGTGCTCTATATGCTGTGCTGTCCAAACAGTAGACACTAGCCACATGACTTTTTAATCTTTTTATTATCCAAGGATAAAAAAGGAATAGCCAAAGAGAGATTCTTGTTTACAAATGGGACTTCAGAATTTTAGAGAAGAGAAACCTAGAATATGGAAATTGCAATCACTCATTTGGTGGGGGATGATGTGACTTAAGCGAGGCCAATCGAGATCTTTCCCTGAGATTTTTCTGTTGGAGTTGGAGAAGGGCCCTGATCCTGGGCTTGTGGATCAGGAAGAATCTAAAGTTGGAGAGGACGGTGGCCTTGTTTCTGGCCACCCAAAGTCTGTCTGCTCTGTGTGAGAATGAGCCAAGCAGATACAAGCAAAACAGAGAAGACAGAGGGCTCTGGTCTTGTTTCTCATCCCCACCCCCCGCCACAAAAAACATAAAAATGAACATCGAATGGCTCAAAAGGATTAGGGAAGATAGATCAATTAAGAGAATCCAAACATAATTGGCTGATTGAGAAGACTCAATGCAGTGGCGACACCAACATGAGACATTTTTTCTCGCTCATTGCTGTGTTCTGTGGTGTCTGCCTTTCTCAATCTTTACTTTAGCTTGGCAGATTCTATAACTGGCCACTTCAAATGATTAAACACAGCCAGGTCCTGTTAAAAACACCAGTGTTCTGTGTAATGCCATGATTTCTTCTTTGCTATTGCTGTCTAGATTTGTGGCTCAGAGGACTGGGATGGAGACAGAGCACAGGCTTTCCTTTCCCTTCTCCCCTCACTCTTCTGTCTCTGGCTTGTCCATGCTTGAGGCAGCGGGAGAGATGGGAAGCAGGGAGGGCCAACGTACATGACTCTCATATGACGGGGTGATGGGGTGGCCTTGATTTCTCTGTGGATCTGTCTGAAGCTCGAGGTCTTTTCTGATGTGGCCATTTCTGGGTAGACAGTGGATATGGTTTCTTTGGGGCCAGTGCTCAGTTTCATCCCATTTGCATTGCTTAAGACCCTTCAGGGGTGACCCTGTCTCCTGTCAACCCCGAGAGCAGTTCAAGTCCCCAGCACCCTTTGTGGGGGACATCTCCTCTCTTGGTTTGGGGAACTATGGTTCCTGCTTCCCCCTGTAGCCCTCATGCTCCTTCTGCTGGGGTGGAGGTGTCCCCTTTTCTTCCTCCTGGGCACTGTTCATCTGAGTCTCTTGTAAGCCTCCTACTCCAGGCAAGGTGAGGCTGTTCACATGTACTCCTCACCTTCAGGAGGCGTGTGGAAACTGCCATGCACTCTCTAAACCTGTTATCCTCTGCCTGACGACAGCATTAGAAAGAGCTAGGGAGGGAGAAGAAGTCTTCTTGTAGACATTCCTAATCTCAGGGAGGGATTTTTCTGACTCCTCCTCCCCACTGGTGCGAAGAGAAAACACTCCCATGTCCCCAGCCTTCATGGAGTGGAGTGTGGGCAAGGAATTTCATCTCTCCAGGGACCCTGTGCTGCCCACAAAGCCACATTGATCTCCCCATGGATACCACTTCCTTTCCTCTCCCAGTGGTCTTCTTGAAGTGTTGTCCAGGGATGGGGTTGGTGATTGATTATAGAGTGGCCACTTCTGCTGCCTCTTAATAAGCCCTGGGGAAGGTGTCAGCTTTTTAGAATGTGGGGGTCATTAGCACTACCTCACTTTCATGTAAGGGTAACAGTTGTCAATTCTACATCAACAAGAAGGCCCAGTTGACATCCTGTTACAATCATTTGTAAAGTGTCTCGCCACCTCTAGACCAAAAGGCACAAAGGAAGGGTCCACCATGCAATGGCTCAGGTGATTTTTCCTGATGGGTTTGGATTTCAGATAGGCTATGGCTGTCTACGCAGATATCTACAGGCAGGCAGGAGGAGAAGGCTGAAAAATGTCTCAAAATGTGTCCACCCACATATCTTACCTTCAAGCCAGTGTGCTAGTGTTATTGGGTGGAGATCCCATAGGCTATTTGGGAGAAATACCCTCACCTGTGGAAGTGCAGCCAATGTGAAAAGACAGGCCCAATTCACTTGCTCCCTTCATTTATCACCTGTGTGACCCAAGGCAATCACCTTTGCTTCTCTCTGCCAGCCTCGATTTCCTCATCTGAAAGATAGCACAATACTATTGACCTTGCTGTGTGGGTTAGAGATGCACCCTGTAGAGTTCCAGAATGGGAATCCAAAAACCAGTTAGCATTAGTCTGGTTTCTGTTCCTATTCTGCATGACAAAGACCACCTCCCCTCCCCCATTCCCATGGGGAGAGCCCAGACTCCCTAACTGCTCTACATCTCAAATGAGTAGGTTCAGTAGATTAGTTCTCACCAGAGAAGGGTGGTAGTTGGATTGGTGAGGGCCAAATGTCTTGGGCTGGCCAGGTCCCAGCAGTTCCTGTGGGGGCATGTTCTTGTTACACCCCCATTCTCTTTGGGGAACTGCCCCTCCTAACCTGACACTTAGTGCTCCGTGATGTTCTGGTAAAGGTACTTTCTGTCCTTGACCTGATGGGGCCAGTCATGGTGACTCACCCCTGGCAACAGAGATTGGTCTTGGGATGGGCACATCAGGGCCTTTTCTGGGATTTATCTTCCATCCAAGTACTAACCAGGCCCAACTCTGCTTAACTTCTGAGATCAGATGAGATCGTGTGTGTCCGGGGTGGTATAGCCATAGACATTTCTGGGATTTATCTAATTGGAGCTTTCTTTCTTGGATGATGAAGTTGAGGGAATGTGTGCCCAGATCTCCGAGGGACTGTGATTTCAGCTTCATGGAAGGAAATGAGACATCCTAGCAGAGAAAAAAGATAAGAGAAGAGAGGGGATCATGGACTGTTGTTGGGTCCCTGGTTCAGGTGACCCTGCCTTCCTGAAGTGTGGATCTTCTATGGTAAGCTTTGCCTCTTTTGCCTAAGCTAGTTTGAATTGAATCTGTCACTTACAACCGAGTGAGTCCTGACCAACACAGGGCCCTGCCCCTGGGAGGCCCCGCTCCGCCTCCTGCTCCTTGAGATCAGATATTGATACCAGGTTCATTACTGGCTGCAGGCTGTCCTGCTCTATTGCCTTCACAGATGAAACTTTGAACCCCCCCCACCCCGGTTAGTGTCTTTATGGGAAATTCTAACTTTTGGAAGTCCATTTCAATTCCTTGAAGCTTGTGCTTTAGCCGATCATTAAATCTGGTTCTACTCCGTGGAAATGCTCAGATCCTTTCCCCCAGCTCCTGCGGAGCTCCGGAGCCTGAGATTACTAGTGCTATGTGTCCTCGCTGTCAGCCTCCAGCGGCTGTCTGTACCCCCGTCCTGCTGCCGCCCTGTTCCCTGTCATTTCCAGTGACGAACAAGGGCCCTGGAATCACAAAGAACTGGGTTTGATCCTTGGCCCTATTACTTTTTTAGCTTAGTGAATTTGGGCGCAAACTTCATCTTGCTGAGCCTCAGGTTATTCACTCACAAAATGGGGATATTAATAATGCCTACCCTATGAGGTCACTGACCTTGTAACCAAGGGAACTGTGATTGCAGCTCCTCCCTCTGCCCAGTCACATGTTTGGAGTAGGAAAGGTACAGTTTCCCAAAGGAAGGGCAGAGAACGCTGGAGAGAGAAAACGCTATTGTCCTTGCAACCCCAAACATCCTTACTAATGTGAAGGCTCATAACATTTTTTTCTAGAACACGCAGTCGTCTGTTACCACCTTAAAATACCGTCACTCAGGCCCATATCTGAGTCAACCCTGAGCAACTGCTCCCTCTGCTATAGGCTGAGATCTAGAACGTAAGTGGTTTCTAGAGGACGGCAGGTTGTGCTCATCCATGAAACGCTTTGCTTTTTAGCACCCAAAATTCACTCTGGTCAGTCTGTAAAATGTGTTCAACCGTTGGAGCCAATTCAATGCCCTTAAGAGAAATAGTTGCATATTTTAGGGCTGTGACTCCCAAACGAGTTCTAGTTTTGCCCAAGAAGAACCACTGCCATCAAGAATTCTGAAGTTTTCCCCCAACATCCGTGTTCATCTTAATTTGCAAGCAGAGGTGCACTGTAGCAAGCGTGTGCTTCAAATGGGCTCTTTCTGTGATTTGATCTCTATTTTCTCAAGTTTTAGTTGGAGAATAACGAGGACTTCAGTGGAAGGAACATTTTGAGTACCTATGCCAGAACGGGCACTGAGTTTGGTACCAGGGACACAAAAATTATCAAAAGACACAGTCCCTACCCTTGATGACCCTGCACATGATTAAAGTCTCATGTGATAAGTGCAATGACAGAGATGTGCACAGGATGAGAGGCAGCTCAGCCAAATAAGGAGGGATTTGCGGGTGGATCTTGCAGTCACACGTGGTTAAATCAGCCATGAGCTGGGCAGGTGCTGTGTGCTTCCTGCTATTCTCACACCCTGCATGCTTTCACCTCAGGGCCTTTGCACATATAATTTTTTTTTTTTTTTTTTTTAAGACAGGGTCTCACTCTGTTGCTTGGGCTGGAACACAGTGGTGTCATCATAGCTGACTGCAACTTCAAACTCCTGGGTCCAAGTGATTCTCCTGCCTCAGTCTCCTGAGTAGTTAGGACTATAGGCATGTGCCATCATGCCCAGCTAATTTATTTTTTAATTTTTTTGTAGAGATAGGGGTCTTGCTATGTTGCCCAGGCTGGGCTTGAACTCCTGGCCTCAAGTGATCCTCCCATCTTGGCCTCCCACAGTGCTGACATTACCAGCGTGAGCCACTGTACCTGGACACATATTCTTTTTGCACAGATTGCTCCTCCTTCAAATACCCTTATGGATCACCCCCTCATTTTATCCGATATCTACATCCAAATGCCATTTTATCAGAGACGCCGTCCATTGACATCCCATATAAAAGACTACCCCACTACACATTTAGTTTCTATTCCATACCTGGCTCTAGTTTTCTTCATTGTATTTGTTACCACTGACATATTATACACTAATTTGCCTTTATCTGTCATGTGCATACACACGCACACAACCATTAAAATCAAGAAAGCAGGGGCATAGTACTTTTTTTTTTACTTCTGTATCCCCAGTACCTGGAATAGTGTTTGCCACAGAGTAGATGCTCAGTAAATGCAAATTAAATGATTGGGTGAATATGATAAGATACCTGAATGGTATCTCCATACTCGAATTGTACAGTGTGTTTGGGAAAAAGAATAGTAAAAAAAACAAAACAAAACCAAAACCAAAATGTGATTGCTGGTTTAATTGAGGCGTGAGCAAAGTGTTAATAGAGCTTGGAAGAGGAAGCTATTAATTCTTCCTCGCAGGGAGGGAGTGTGGAATGAGGTGACATTTCATAGGAGGTCACATTTCAGGTGGATCTTAAAGGATAAATGAGTTTTCCGGCCAAAAAGTGGAGGGTGAGTTGTAGCAATTTCTCTGGGTACTGCCCATGCTTGTTGGACTCACTGTCCAGGACGTGGCACAGCTGCCCACTGTGTGCAAATAACTCTCAGCCTGAGGCTTTCTTTCTGACGTGTGCTGGGCAGGGGTAGTGCCCTGGGAGCAGCCCTCAGCCAGGGTGGTGGGTGGGGGTTGTAGGATAAATGTCCCAACTTCTTTGCCCTGTGAGTGAGACAACTTGAAGGTCAATTCCGAGGTCTCCAAGGGGCTACCCTGGCCCGCAGTGGTATCCCGCCTGGGAACACAGTCTTTACTGACTTCCTTTCCCAGTCTCGCCTCCCCCCTGCCCCAGTAGTGTTTCCTGAGGTCACCTCCCCCACGAACTCTTTCCTCTGGCATCTTTGACTCAGGTCTACTTCTGGGAGCAGCACCTGAGACAGTCATGGTCCCAGAGACAGCAGGAACATGGACAGAGACGGGGAGTCTGACTGTGCCTGGCAAGGGTGGGGAGACAGAGAGACTGGAGCAAGAGCAAACACTGTGGCCAGCCTGCAGCTCTGTCGTCAGGCGCGTCTAAACAGGAGGTTTGACAACAGCTCGATGAAGCCGCCGAGCACATGGAGGATGGGCTTGGAGCCAGCATTTCCTTCTTCCACAGCCACAGCTGTTATATGCGGATTTAGCCTTTCAGTTTTTTTATCATTCTGTTCGCTGCCCTTTCGTTCCAGACTTTTCCTTCTCTCTCAGTCATTGGAAGAGAAATAACAGCCCTGCTACGGGAGCCAGACCTCTCTGCATGTGGAAATGGCACTGGGGACCGAGCCCTGGGAGAGAGTGCATAGCACAGAAGGGCCACCTGGGCAGCACATTATGGCCCCGGGGAAGATACTCTCTGGTGCGTGGGCAGGACAGTGGGTGGTCTAGGCAACAGGAAGGAAGATCCATGCAGGAAATCCATAAATAAGTGTGGGGTTCTTGTGCCTTTCGAGTTGCACGTTCAAGTCAAACATCATTGTCATTCAGTGAAATCTCCTCGACTTGAGTGGCCAATTGTTCTGAGAGATAATTAAACAGTACCCAAAGCATGAACGATCAATACAAGGGTTGCTTCTGAATGAGATGACAAGAGTAGCAAGTGTTTTGAGATACAAATCCATTCCCATGGGGGCTGTAAATCTTGCAAAGAGAGGGATGCTAAGACCTGGTGGGCAGGTTGGAATGGCTCGCAATGTGGCGTCCCTAGATAAGTGACCGGTGGACCTTTCGTCTCCTCCAGTAGGCTGAGAGGAAATTGAGCTGCCAAGCCATATGAAACTCCTGCTGGAGATTTGGAGGAAGATGAATGGTACTTAAGTAACAAGAAGACCGTGAAATCAAACCATTAAAAAACAATTTCAAGACCAGTCAACTCCCTCACCTTCTTTTCACTGTGATAAAACCCCCCAAAGTCATTGCGTGGTTCCTTTGATCTTGCTCAAGTTGGTGTGTTGACTTTCTCACTACTTTCCATTGAGGCATAGATGGGATCTTTGCACTGGGGAAATGCTGTCCCTAGGAGGGGTGGGGATGAGGAGGCTCCACCTGCCTCCTCCTCTTTTCCCTGTTATTTTACAGCCTTGGGGTGAAGTCACCAAGGTTGCCTGTAGGTGTGCCTAGGAGAGATACAGTCTTAGCAGGCACACTTTTCACTGATTTCTAAAAAGTTCTTTTATCCAATCTGAGCTCTCTGTCATTTTCTACCCCATTTCATCCCAGAATTGAGGTTGGAATGGACTTGTGTGAGGTTTTGGCCCATGCAAGAGGGTGACTTTAAATCTGGTGCTGGCGGCGGTAGTGGTGGTGGTGGTGGGTGTCACCTAGGATGACATAAATTTTACCTTCTGCCCCGAAAGCTTTTCTATTTTTTATTGAGTTTAGTTTGAAATTTAATTTTAATCATATAAAGTATAGAAAAATGTATTTTTCTTATGAGAAAATTAAGTCAAAACATACTGGATAAAATTAAAGGCCACTTTGACCCCACTTCCCAGCCTCTCCAGAAGTAACAGCGATTGCAGGGGAGATATATATCCCTTGGGTCCTTTTTTCTACCCATTAACATCTACATTATATATTTATATCCTTAGAGAAATTATAAAGAATATGTGTTTAAATTCATTAAAGGCACATACTATTTTTAGTACTATTCTGGACCTTGTTTTTCCATTTGACACAGTCCTTCAGGTTGGTAGGACGGCACTCAGAGCCACTGGTCTGGTTGCACAGCCCACGGGGCACGAGGAAGGCTGATCCTCAGCCCATCTGCACTAGCTTAACCCAGAGGAAGAGTGCCTTTCTCTAGTTGGTTTGCCTAGAGGGGACCATCTTTTTCTAATTCCTATAAAGATATGGTTTGTGCTGTGGTGGCCCTGGATGCATCTCCAATATTCTATTTAATTGCTTTGCAGTATTCTGTAGTGGATATATTATATTTCATGTGTCCTTCCTCATGATCAGACACTTAAGTTGTTTCTAGTTTCTCATGACCATAGGCGATGCTGCATTGAACAGCCTTGTACAGGTCTCTGCCTGCACATGTGCAAGTGTTTCTCCTGAGAAGCAGTGGGCTTGCTGGGTCATAGGGATGCACATTTTAAAGTCTACTAGATGGTGCTAAGTTGCCCACTGAAGGGCCCCGCTGACCTGTAGTCCCCCAGTAGATCACCAGTAGCATATGTGAGTGCTCATTCCCATCATCCTTGCCAACACTTGATGCTGCCAGATTTCAATTTTTCCTGATTGCTTTCTATCTTAGTCTGTTTGGCCTGCTATAACAAAATACCATAAACCAGGTAACTTATAAACAACAGAAATTTATTTCTCACAGTTCTGGAGGCTGGGAAGTCCAAGACCAAGGTGCCAGCAGATTCAGTGTCTGGTGAGGACCCACTTCCTGGTTTATAAATGGTGTCTTTTTGCTGTGTTCCCACATGGTGGAAGGGACCAGCTAGCTTTCTGAGACCTCTTTTATAAGGGCACTAATTCTGTTCATGAAGGTTCTGTCCTCATGACTTAATTACCTCTCAAAGGCCTCACGTCCTAATAACATCACCTTGGTGTTTCGGTTTCAACATATAAAGTTTTGGGGGACACATTCAGACTACGGTATCTTTCCCTTCTTAATGTACACTTCGTTCACCCTATTGCACTGGGCTTGTCCCTAACCTACCATTTTATTTTGCTCCTGGTTTCTTTATCATCTCGATCTCAACCTTGGCTCTCTGGCCACCCAAGCTTCTTGCTCCTTGAGCCATCTACTCCAACAAAGATTATCTGCCTTGATTCTGGCCTGAATTCTAGGTGGCAAATGAGTTGTAGGCCAACAGTGCTTCTACCTGGCTGTGTGATCATGGGCCAGTCATTGGGATGGACCTCAGTTCCCTACATGAACCATAAAGGAACTGGGTTCCAGAAACTCCAGGATCATAGCTCTCAAGTTCTGGCTGAAGTAGGACTTAAAAAATTCATTTAAAAAGACACTCTTGTTCTCATCAGTGCTAACCATTGTTCTGGCCTGGTTGAAATATTTACTGCAAGTGCACACAGAAATGAGTCATTTGAACAGATAAAGGGTAGGTATGGATTTCTATTGCTTCCATAAATTACATCATCATTCATTTCTGTCTTTTCCTGGGTGGGGACAGGTGATGGAAGAAGGGCCTTTTGGTCCGCCCAAGCTCTCAACCAGCTCGTGAACACTTTTGAATAAATCAGGCCCACTTCCACCTCTGCAGCCACCTCCTTCTTGTCTTCAGGCCACACCTTTCCCATTCATTTGGCAAGTACTTATTGAGCACCTACAATGTCTCCTTCCACATGGAAGGAGTGAGAGTGGAAGGTGGAGGAAAGATATAGGGTGGTGGGAAAGTGCTTTCATGAGCTTCCAACTCTCATGGTTTAGTTCAGTGCAGTCTGATAGAACCATCCATGGTGATGGATATGTTCTGTAACATTTGTGCTGTCTAATATGGACAAGGGACAAGTGGCCATAGACCACTTGCTGTGGAAGGTGTGGTTTGAGGTCCCTGTGCAAATGTAAAGTGAACATAAGTAAGCCGTACAGTGCTGGGGGGCTTTGCAGACACCCCAGAGCTCGGTCCTCACAATCCTCTCTTTGAAGCCTCAGTCTCTTAATCTGTAGAAAATTGTTTTGAGGATCAAAGCACCTAGAGTGTGTAGGCTTGGCACAGGGTCTAGTTCATCATAGGTGGTCAGCCAGGGGGTATTCCCTTTCCCCCTTGTGGTGTCTTGGTTCTCAGGAATCCTATATGCTTAGGACAATGAACAGCTTCCCTCCTGAGACGGCACGACTCAGGGAGCAGAGCCTGTTGCTCCTGGGAGGGGCAGGCGGCAGAGGCCACCTCCTCCCGCAGAGCCTTCCAGAACCTCAGACTCTGATTCACTCAGGTGAGTTGCACAACTTTATGGTCACCACAAATCATATCTCTCTCATTCTGGGGATTTTCAAGGGTGGGAATTTGCCACCTCCACTACCGCCTACTTAGACAGGTGCTGGGACATAATAGGTGCTCAGTCAATCATTGTGGGTGGATTAATCACCCAAAGTCATTGCAGTTGAGTGGCAGCCAGAAGTCATGGTTTTTAGACCCTCCCAGCTCTGCCTCTCCAGGATAAAGCAAGCTGAGCTTTGAGCCTCAGCTTTGCTGTTGCTTGGCTCTGTGATCTTGGCAAGTGCTGACTCTGCTTGGGGAATCTTAGTATTGCCATGCGTCCAGTGGTATCTTAGAATTCTGTGACCTCAGTACCCATAGGCTGCTTTTGCTGGGCAGGTTTTGAGGCTGGACATAGGCTTTATGTATACTTCTCTTCTCAGGCTGGAGTTTGTCCTGGCTGGTCACTCCTCCTCCCCTCTGCCCCTCCCCCACCACAGACACAGCAGGAACCTTGCAGTTGGCTTCCTGTGACTACAGACAACAGGCAGGCGGTTTTCTCCTTCCCTTCCCTGACCTCACCCAGCAAGCACTCCAGAGGCAGTCAAAGCAAACAGGGCTTGAGCAACCTGGCCAGGAAATCTAGAACAAAGGAGGGCTTCTTTTATCAGCTGTTTCCTTTTGTCAGAAGATAAAGTATAAGAGTAATAACCCTAAAAAGAAACTGGAACAGAAGAAAAATAAAATAAGTTAGATAATACTTGGATGAAATGGAGGCATTCCTTTATTTTTTATTCAATGAGCATGTGATTACTGTGTGCTGGGTACACTGAGCTGTGACTGTTTAGTGGTGTGTGGGACGTGGAGCCTGACCTATGAGAGTCCCAGTTTAGTAGAGGAAATTAGAAATAAGGACCCAGACGAATTACAGTACTGTATACGTAGGGGTTGGCTGGCTTTGTCTTTTTTTATTACTGTGTCCCTACTGCTTAGATTTATGCTGGCATGTAGTCGGTGTTTAACAATTACTTGTTGAGTGAATGAGTGAGTGAATGGATAGGGTGTTTGGAAAGCCCTTAGGAGGGGTCCCCAACCCAGAATTGAGGGGTCAGTTAAGGCTGCTTGGAAGAAAGGACAGAGAGACTGGAAGACTTGAAGAAAGGGTAGAAGTTAACAAGGGAGAAGGCGTGGGTAGAGGAAAGCTGGGGCGGAAGGAGCTGGGTTTGCAGGCTGAGGGAGCCTCACGTGGGTGAGGGTGAGGGCCTTGGCGGGTTCAACCACGTAAAGTTGCCAGTAACTGCCCACTTCGACTAAGAAAAACAGCCGTTTCAGATATTTCAACCAAATATTTAAAATGCCCACTAAATCGTCAGGGACAAGATCATATAGGCCTTGTGAGCTGTGTAGCAATTGAATTTTATCCTGAAGGCATGGAGAAGTAATGAAG
>VBSM01002035.1:3277587-3313396 GCA_008086735.1 Cheirogaleus medius | reverse complement strand
AAAAAAATAATTATGATTACATGCAACAGTCTAGCAATAAGGATGTTCATCACAGCATTATTTTTATTTGAAAAAGATAGAAACAATCTAAATGTCCACCGAGAGGGAATTGTTTAAATAAGTATAATACATCCATACAATGAAATTAGAGGTGGTCGTTAAAAATATAATGTTCGCCTATTGATTTTGAAAGATGTGCATGGTATGTTATTTAGAGAACAAATTTAAGCTATCAATGTAATCATATTTGCATAACGAAACCTGGAAGAGTACACACCAACTAGGTTTGTCTCTAGAAGTTAGTCTTATGTGTGGTTTTTATTTATTTATTGCTAATGTAGATTTTCTCACATGCTTTATTCTAAGCTTGAAAAGTAATCCTCATCAAAAATTTCAAAGAATTCAGACGTATATAAGCTAAAACAAAGGCTTCTACCCTCTCAACCCTCTCAACGCCCTCGCTGGAGGTAACACATATCAATTTGGTATGTTTCTTCCCGGGCCCTTTTCTATGTTTGTAAATACATACAAACTTTAAAGTCATTTTTCCATTCATGGAGTCATAATGTGTACGTTCTTCTATGTCTCCATCTATCACTGACCTCTTTCCCTGCTGCAAGGGTGTACCTTAATTTACGTAACCCTTTCCACATCGTTGACATTTAAGTCGTTTCTATTTGTTTGCTATCTCAAATATTGCAGTGAATAAATAACCTGTACATGCGCCTTTGTGGACATGTGCAAATATTTATATAGAAGAGTTCTTAATTTTAATTTTTCTGACTTTTCTATAGTGAACATGTGATTTTAGATTATTAAAAATATTATTGAACACATTAAAGGGTTCCAACAGACTGTTTCTAAAATCCTGAAGTGACTCACTTGGCTCGTTCCTTTTGAAGGATAAATGAACTATTCACTAGCACTACCTTGCAAATAAATACCACGTATTTTTGGACCACATACATTTTTTTTTTACAGATTTACCCTCCCTGAGGAGTATCTGATCCAGGGCGGCAAACAGGAGTCAGCGCATCCACCTGAGGGACGTGGCTGCGGTTGCCAAAGCCATGTGGCAGGAGGTGGGTGGGTGTGGATTGTCCTGGGGTGGCTCTGAGTGTCACCTTTCACAGGCTGTCTGGTGACCTGAGGGCCTTTCCTTGGCAGACAGTGGTCACTGACGATGCCTGCGAAGCCTTCAGTCACTGGTACTCGGGGCCAATGGCTTCCCCCGGGCAGGTGGGCTTTTCTGAAGCTGGAGCCTGGTGGGTCTTTGAGGGTGCATGGGGCTGCTGGCTTCCAGCCCAGGGGGTTCCCAGCAGAGGGAGAGCAGGCAGCGTGGGTCCTCGGCTTGGGCCAATCTCTGGACCCCCACATACTCTAGCTTTCCCCTTCCTTTGTGCTTGCAAAATAGACACCACATATTCGCAAATTTCAGATACACATTTCTCTTTCACATTTTAATGTTCCTGAAATCGGAAGTGGGCACCACGTGTGGGAGTGTTCCTCCCCCTTGCTCTTTTTGAATCTGTCGTTACATAGTTGGGGCAGCCTACAGTTGATGGGGTCCCGGAGTCAGGGAGCATAAACACTCCTCCTTTAGTCCCCTTCTCCCCCAGCCCCACCACACGTGCAGCCCCAGCTGGCCCACCCCATCAGGGGCTGGAAAATGCCACCCCTCGTGTTATGTACGGTAGGAAGAAAAAGGTTGTCAAAGTCTTTTCCGAAATGCAGGCTGGACGCAGGTGTGAGGCAACAGCCCAGCTCCGCGCCCAGCCCTTCCAATAATGCCGCGGGAACCCTTCTGTGTAATTAGTGGGGCATAATTAATACATGAGAGGAGTCTTTCTAACAGATCCGAGCAAGTATATTCTCATAAAAACGGGGCGGGAGGCAGAGCCTCACAGGCCTCTACGTGTCGGCCCCAAACGTCCGGTCAGACAGTCACCTCCACGTCCCCAGCCACACGCATTTCCACGCTTGGCCAATGGACTTGGATGGGTGGAGGAGAGGAAAGGAGTGAGGCTGGGTACTGAGCGACTGAACTGGGAATCGGACAGGGCGGGTTTAGAGAACTATGGAAACCAAAGTGTGAGTGAAGTAGCCGTTTCAATAAGACAAGTTGACTGGGCAGTGAGGCTGACTGTGGAGAACACAGAGAAACTAGTGTTTATGAAGCACCTGCTATGCGCTGCGATCCTGTTTTAATTAGCCCCGAGGAAACCATTCAGATTTCCCCGTTCAGAAGTTCAGATGGCAACAGGGGCCCAGAGTGATTTGCCCAGATGAAGCCCAGGCAGGGGTTGGGTCTCAGGCTTGTCTGGCTCTCAAAGCTTAAAGGAAAACATCTTCATCACAGTCCAGAATTCCCTTCTTTCTCAGGCCCCTTTCTTCAGTCTTCTCCCCTCGGTCTACCCGGCACACCACTGACAGGATAAATGTTCTAGAACTCTGGTTCAGATGATTCCCTCCACAGCCTGGCTCGCCCACTGCCGCAGCCTCACGGCCCATCAATCCAATGTGTTTCCCTCTTCACGTCTTCTGAGGACACGAAGAGATTGGCCTAGATGCTCTCTGAAGTCTCTCCCAGGCCTAAGGGTCATGGTTTATGGTTGGAAAGGCCAACTCCTTCATGAACATTTGACTAATTCATCTTATGAGCTTCTGACAGCCAGTAGGCACAGAGCAGCACCCCTGTCCCCAACCATGCTTGCTTTTCTCCTACTCCTTTGCTTATCTTAGTGACTTACTGACCTTCCACGCAGCTGACCAACCAGGACCTGGGTCTCAACCTTGAAGCTTCTTTCTCCCCTCACCCTGCCTCACCCAGTCAGCCACCAATCATTAACGCTTCTTAAATACCTCTAACCCCATCTATCCTTCCATTCCCACTGCTGCGATCCTAGCTCATCCACTGCAATAGTTTCCTACCGGTTCTTTCTACCCCTATTTTTGCCCTTCATCCCTTCCACCATTCTCCACATTGCAGCCACGTGATCTTTCTAGAAGACAAAGCTGACCGTGTCACTCTACTATTTTAGATCTCCTCAATGGCTTCCTCAGCCTCCTAAACCCATTAAGATAATAACCCACAAGGACTTCCTCATCTGGCCACTAATATTGCTCCAGCGTTGTTGTCTTCCACACCTCCTCCCTTCCTGTTCCATGCCCCAGTTGTGCCCACCACCTACAGTTTCATAAAAATATGTGGGGAGAAAATATGTCCTTCTGGAACATACATACAGACTGAAAATGTTGAGCCAAACTTTCAAACCTTCAGAAGTGAGGCACTAAATGAAGGCACTAAAGTTCAACCCCAAAGCGGCGTCTTGCCTCAAAGTTGCTTCCTTTACACACTGAGCAGAGTGACGAGTTAAAGGTCAGGTTCCCTGTGTGTGGGGGGATTTTTCCTGGGGAGCAATGGAGGCAAGCAGGTTCTGAGGAGGATGTGCACCAAGGACCTGAAGCACTGTCCCCAGAGTCCCTAGGAGAGCTGCCTTCCTGCCAGGTGGGCTGCTCTGCCCAGCATTGCCAACCGCTTCTCTCTCTGAGCTCCTTGTGAGAAGCCATTACTATCACTCAGTTTAATTCCCATTTAATATAGTGTCGAGATAAAGACTGAGGATTCATGGGTTCGGCCCGTGAAGGTGCAGTGCAAATGTGTGAAAATAAAACATCTCCCGACCTCACCATCAGAGACACAGATTTTATTTATTTTCTTGGGAGTGGAGTGTCTGGTGAGGTGGGGTTTTTTTTCTTTTGGTTGTTGTTGTTATAGCTCAGTGGAGCATTAAATCTAGGGAGCAGTCTGATCTGTCATAGCCAGAGCCGGCAGGACTGTGGGCTGATGTGACCTGGAGATACAGTCCTCGAAGTTTTGTAATAAATCCCCTGGTCTGTGGCTGGGGCCCTGAGGGAAGCCTCCAGCCTTAGTCTGCCCTGAACAAGAGCGTGCAGCCCCAGGAACAGCCATGATAACACTTGCATAGTGCATTTCCAGGCCTTGTCTCAGTTTTGGGTCCCCCTAAAGCAGACCCCAGGAGGAGCACAGGGGCTTAGGAAAGTGAGACAGGGAAGGGAAGGAAGCCCATCCAGGGTGAGGCAATGAGCAGGCCACCCCTATGGGCAAGTGGGGCTCAGTCCACTGCGAGTCCTGAGAGACTGTCCCTGTGTGAGTGAGGAAATCGGGTATTGGTTCATGCTTTCCTGTCTTGCAGGTGGAGGGGTGCTCCGTGGGGGGATTTTTTGGCTCTGCAACATAACACTGTTGGATTACCTTCCACATCTCCATTGGTTTTCACTCTACTTTTTGGGCACCTCCTCCTCCTCCTCATTAAATGTAGGAGTGCCTTAGGGCTTTGTCTCATTCCTGATTTCTTAGTTATCTATACTATCATCTTACACTATTTTATCTGCTTCCTTGGCTTTTAGTTCCAAGGAAGTTCCATGTATGTTCATGACTTTTAGTGTCCAGCTTGGCAGATTACTAGTTATCTACCCAAATCTAGTCTCCCCTTCTTCCATATTAATAGAGTTGCAGCCAGACCCTGGGCTTCCCAGCTAGATTCTACATTTCCCACCTCTCCTGTTTCTAGGTATGACCCGCTTTGAGGGTTGGCCAACGATTGTGAGCCAATTGTATCCAAGCCAATTGGCTGTGAGCAAAAGCAGTGTGTGCAACTGTTGGCTGATCTCCAGCTTAAAGACAAGCCACTTTCCTTGTACCCTCTCTCTTCCCTCCTTCCCACAGGCTGGGGGCCAGACAGCGCAGTAACTTACCTTTTTCATTCCCGATGAGGACATACTCTGAGGATGGTGGAGGAAAACCATGAAATGAGCCTGGACTCCTGAATTACCTCATGGAGCAGAGCCATATCACAGTAAAATTCTAGTTTATCAAGTGTCGGTATTTGGAGCTTCTTTGTTACATTGTTGCAATTAGCCTGTTAATTAAGTAATAAACCAGCTCAGACTTCTCTTCTGAGACTCTGACCCATTTATCCAAGTCCAGCTCTACGTTTCTACTGGGATGACTCCCAGGCCCTCAATTAAAACTGAACTCTTAAATTTCACTTCCTCCCTCCCCTAATCGAATTCTTCTCCAATATTCTCCTTTTCCATAAATGCCATCTTAGCCAAATCTGTTTATTACCAAAATGCTAGGATCTATTTTTTAACATCTCCCTTTATCTTATCTCCACATGCAATCCAGTCACCTAATCTCACTGATTCTACATTTAAGATACATCACATGTCCACACACTTAGTTTTCTTGCTTTCTTTTTTGGATCTCTAGAGAGAGTGGAGTTCATCTTATATCTCTATTATTATTACAAGTTCAGGTAGAGATCCTTTTGGTTTTATTTTTTCATTTTATTTTTTCCCCTACTTTTTCTTATCTAATTTTCTATGGCCACTCCCATATCCCTTCTCTTTGTAGGTACCAGTTCTAATGTGTTTGCCATGAGTCTTGAAATAGGTATATATCTTTGAAAAATACAGTATTTGTGTATGCAAGTGTTTTCATTTTTAACATGGTATTGTGCTAGAACTCTCATTCCAACTTTTGTAATAAACACAATGCTTTTAAAGATTTATCTATATTATCTATGTTGCTACATGAACCTCTAATGCATTACTTCTATTTGTTCTGTGTTCTGTAGTGGCTGGCATCACATTTTGCTTATTTATTCTTCTAATGATGAATACCTCGGTTACAACATCCCTGTTACAAAAAGGAAAAAAAAGATTTGCAAAAAATATCCTCACACAGCTTTCTTCATGGGCTTAGATGTGAGCTCTTCTTGGATGTATATCCAGAAGTGAGATTTCTGGACCATAGGGTATGGGCATACTTAATTTCACTAAGTAATGTTACATTGCAATGGAGCTGCACCCAGTCTTCTCCCTCACCATTAGTGCATAAAGGTTCCTTTTCCCCCAGATGCTTGTCCATTATGATCAAGATACTGGTACTAGCAGATGTAGTGGTATGTGCCTCTTGTTGCTGCTACTCGGGAGGCTGAGGTGGGAGGACCGTTGAGGCCAGGAGTTTGAGGCCAGCCTGGGCAACATAAGTGAAACTCTGTCTCAAAAGAAAAAAAATTGTTTAGTACTATACTATCTGACTTTTTAATTCTAATTTTGCCAACTTTATGTCTATAAAAAATTTGCCAATTTTATGGTGGTATCTCACAATTATTTTAATTGGTGATTGAATGAATTGTGCCAGTGTGAGCGGCAATTCTCATGCTCTTTAGCCATCCTACCTCCACTTCTTTGAATTGCCTGTTCATATTCTTTGCACATTTTTTTTCAATTGGATTTCCTGTGTTGTTCTTGTTGATTTGCAGGGAGGAGTTCCTTTTATCATAGGAACTGTCCTAACCAAGTACTGTCCATGTTTACATTTATGTTTATGAGCGTGTTGGTAAAGCTCAAGCAAACCCACAGGAACAGAGGATTTCCAGTAGTTCATTTGGAGAAAGGAGGAAGGAGGAAGGAGTTATCACCCACACACGGTATTGCAGACGTGTGGAACTCCAAACAGCCTGAGTGTGGCAGCTGGAAACATACTCACCGAACTTCTGTGCTGCATGCACCACCACTTTGTACAAACCAACCTTCCCCCGTTCATGAACAATGGGGATATTAGTAATTACACACTGAAGAAATTTTAATTAAACGGTGCTTTAAAATTTTTAGCACTCTATTTTGGACTGCACCATTAAATTGATAGGCCCATTAAAATCAGTGGTTAAAAATGAGTTCATTGTTGAAAAGGAAAAATAATGATAATGATACTGACAGTCACTGAAACAACGGGCCATCCTGCTCAAAAATCAGAAGAATCAGGCCGTTCACATGTGAAATGTAAAACAAATGGATGTTATCACTTTTAGGTCCAACGTTGGTGACTTACTTTGAGCAAAACAACGTCATTAATCATGCTAAATAAACATTGCGAGTTGGAATTTCATTCGTTTTTAGAGTTTTGCTTGTGTTTAATTTGCAAATTAATTTTTATAGTATTTTTTTTTAAAGATTGTATAACCATGAAAATTTTATAGCTATTTTTATGTTTCTACATTTTGAACAACATCATAATAAAAACAATTTTTACAAATACTGAGGGTCTGTAAGGATTTTTCCATTAGCCTTTGAGAACTGTTGCCTCAGTGTACTGAAACAGTCATGGAGTTGGGGTAAATGGTGGTCACTAAGATAGATTCTAAAACGTCAGGCACCACAGATGAATTCAAATGTGTGTTAAGTTGAGGTGGAGAACAGAGGCAAGGTTGCCACATCTATGGATTTGTGGTAGATATGATGGGCTCACTTCAGCAGCCATTCTATCCTTCTACAAGTGCCTGCCTTTCGTGCAGAGACTAGAGGGTCAAGAACTACATCTCCCAGATCCCCTTGCAGGTTGAATTCTGGGTAGGACTTAGACTCAGCCTTTCAGGTGACTCATGTGAGCCCGGGGAGGCTGAAGTCTGCTGCCAGGGATTGAGAAGCCATCTGCATTGGTCCCAGGGTCCAGCTGCTGTCTTTGAGGATGTCAAGAGGCAGGGTGTGGCCGGGGCATGCCTTCGATGGTGTAGATATGACGCTCTCCTGCTTGTGGCATTGCTGATGTGCTTCTGTCTCCACGGTGGCCCCTTGACTGTGGGAGACGCAGCAGCTCTTTTGGTGGCCCAGTTATTCCTGTGACTTTGGCAGTTAGTTCAGAAAGCTCAGTCTGTTTGTTGAGTGCTTCCAGTGATCCTATACTATAAGCCGTAAATACCCTGTAACAATTCATTCCTGCTTAGCCTGACTAGAATAGATTTTATTCTTTGCAACCAAAGCCTGGCTAACACAAGGTCAAATGCTTGCAGGGCGAGACTTTGCAACTGCCCAAATCAACTCCCCCACAAGGGGGATCACATTTTGTGTGCAGGGCTCTTGCTAAGGCCAGGTCAGGGCAGTTTTGGTCTTCACTACTAGGGAGCCCAGAGACAAGACCATCTGTGGTCTGAGGCACATGAGTAGCACAGGCATGTGCTTCCCTAGGCTCAGGGATGGGTGCGGTGTGGCCAGGGAAGCCTCATGAAAAGGTAGCTCGTGAAATGAACTTTAGTTAATGAGTTGAGTCTAGACAGGCAGCAGGAAGGAGGAGAGAGGACATGGAAGGTGGGCAGGACGGCATGAACAGCATACAGAGGGGGAAAGTAAGTGTTGGCCAGATCCTGGAAAGCCTTGGATGCTAGGAGAAGGATGCAATAATATTGTACTCTTTAAGCAATGGAGAGCTGTCGCAGGTCTTGAGTAGGAGTAATGTGATTAAAGCTGTGCCTTTTTGTTTGTTTGTTTGTTTTTGTTTTTTCTCCCTCTCTCTTGAGGATAAAGAAAGCAGTGTTTACATGATAAGCTTTTGGAGTGACTGAGGTTGTTTTATGATGTGGGACTGAGACTGAAATATTCTTAATGTGGCCTGTTATTTGGAACTTCAGGAAGTGGGACCCAGGGGAGGCTTAGCATTGGATACATCTTTTCTGGAAGACGTCAGAAGAGCTACCCCAGTCCCAGCAACAGGTTGGTCCATGCTGTAGCCATTGAAGAAGAAACCAAGGTTCCTGAGAGTGATCCTCAGGTTAGGGTTGTGTAGAATGAAAACATCTGAAAAAGATACTTTGCAACATTGATTTCTTTAAGTAGCAAAGTGGGAGAGATGTGATTTCAGGATTTTACCTTCTCTGAAGCAACAGTGAAAGGCTGATGGCATTGTTGGAATTTTGTATTCTCTAAGAACTGTAATGTTTGTGTGGAATCTTTTTAATGGTGGAGGGAGTATTAGTTTCATTTTTATCTTACTGGATGAGGCTGAGTCCCCTGGCATCACCTGCCCTGGTGTGCTGGGCTGAATGGTATAGCTGGGATACAGGATAGAGGCAAATGATCAGGTGGTGGACTTTGCCGTTCAATGTGTGGCCTTTCTTGACACATTGCAGAAATTTCTCGGAGCAATTGAAAAAGAGGCATTGATTCTGGAGTAAAATTATCTGAAGAGGAACCAAAAGAATGGAGAAAGACATGTCCTTGGTACTCTGTGGATTTTCTCCCCAGAGGAGACAGTCTAGCTGTGACTGGCAATGGGCCTGTCTATTCAGCATGATGGTTAACAAAGGCAAAAGAGCCTTGTAATGTAGGTTTCCAAGGAAAGAAATGTGTTCCTGGTACAGCGTCTCACCCATTTTTATTCCTTCCCAGTGGAGTTTTCCCGGTGTTTTACTAATCTAATTGGTTACACTCCGAATGCTGATCAGGCCATGTTTACTCACGGACAAGTCATACCTTTCCCTTCTGAGATGCAGGACTGGTAAACTGAGTCAGGCCCCTTTCCTATGTTGACGACTCCTTCTCTATTCTTGACTTTGAGTAGGCAAAAACAAACAAACAAACAAACCCAGCAGGAGTGGCTTGGTTGCCATCATTTCAATTCCAAATCAACTCACACTAGAGCTAAGGAAGCTAACCGCACAGTTATGCAGCCTAAACCAGCTCTCACAGGTCCTGTTCATTGGTTGAGGGCAGAGGATCAGGGGACACTGATTTCCTTTCTCCCTCTTTGACTCCATCAAGTGTCATCTTTGAGGCCATCTGTGCCGCCCATGGTTGGTCCCACTTCCATGTTCAAACTAGACTTACCCATTCTCATCTTGGAATTATCATGTTATTATAATATGTGGAGGAATTTGACTTCCCAGGTACCTTCTTTAGTGTCTGTGAAGTCCTTTCTTGGACATCCTGATGACAGCCGATTTTGTTTAAGGCATGTATAAACAATGTCAAACTTCTGTGATCAGAAAGGTATGGACTAGACTTAGCTCTTCATTTTTTCTTATGGATGCCAATGATGTTAAACTGAACAACCTATTTTTCCACTATCCTTGTAATTTTTATTTTGTTTTATTGTGCCAGACTGTTTTTCTGGGTTATTGTCTACTTGTTTCACAAATACTTTTTCACTTTTTAAACCTGAGCCTACAGATGCATTTTATAGTCATTTTTGATCCTTGTCATTGTACTCTCCAACCTCCTGTTTAGGAGGAGGTCCACTTGCCTTGTTTCTCCCCTAAGGCTCTGTTTCCTTCTTCCTCTTGTTTCCAGGCAGTTGGAAGAGTAAGCACGCACGTTCCTCCACTCTTCGGTCATGTGCACTTGTTTCTTCAGCCTTGGAGGCTGGACTGGGGAGAGTCTTGTCTTGAGTTCAGAGGGAGAGAGACATCTTTATTCCTGGTACTTAGCCATCGTCCCCAGTTCCTTTGCCAGAAAATTCTGCAAACAACAAAGCAGTACTTTGTTTCCCACTTGCTCCTGTGTACAATGGCAAATGCATCTCAGCAGGCTCATTGGGAGGAAGGTAGAATTTGGCATTTCTGGTTCTCTATCCAGATGTCATTCAAATCCCACCACTGTGTATGGCAGAAGGTACTCCTAGCACTGAGCTGGGGAAGGATTGTGGTAGCAAGGAGCAGAGAAGCAGGAGATCGTGGGCCATCCTCGAGGCATGTAGCGCTGAGGAGCTGAGCTGAGGACATGGCAGTGGGGGAGGAAGAGAAGGTGTGGACGAGAAAGACAGGAGGGAGATGTGGCAGATTGATGATAGAAATCTGTCCTCAGAGGATGTGCGAGCAAAAAAGTCAGAAACGGGGCAAAGGGATAAGTGAAAAAAATAAATGATTAGGATAAAACAACAACAGCAAAATGAAATCAGGAAATATGGTTGGAGGAAAATAGGAATTTAAGAAAATGTAAAAAGATGTCAAAAACAGTTTTGTAGATAAGATTTGAAAATTCCACTTGCTTGCCTAATTTTCCTTCCCTTGGGCACTGCGCACAGCTCCCTGGAGGCTGACATGTGTTTGGGGAAATCGACGCTACTTAGTCCATATGAGGGAGGTCTTTGAAAGGAGTTGGGCCTTGTGCTTTCAAAAACCTCAACAACTGACCGGGCCAATTGCACTGAGATACATATGGTTTGTGCGACCTCGGTGCCCGCAACTACCCCAAAGTAATGCTGCAGCTTGCACCTTGTCTTCCCCGTGATGCTTTCAGGAGATCCCTCCTGTCTTGATTTGGGTTCCTCTGAAAGCAGAGCCTGAGATAAGGGCAGAGGAAGCAGGAGTGAGGGGTAGGGAGTATGGATAGAGAAGAGGAGAAGCTGGTATACAGGTGCTTTGTGAAGGTTGCTGCTGCAGTGACAGGGACTTGAGTCTCCTGGGACTCTGGAGAAGGCCAGAAGACCTCCTGGGACTGCCCATTGAGAGAGGAGGCCAGAGTGGCCCTCCTGCACCTCTCCTCCTGCCCCTACCCCACTGGCAGAGAGTCGCCTTAGAGAGCATTAGTGCCCCTCACTTTGGGCTGAGCTGGGGAGAGTTGATGGCTCTCGGGCAGGAAGTGGAGAGACAATGGAACTTGCAGGAGGATTCTATCAGCTGGAGGGTGTCAGCGTGTGGAACTGTCCACCACCAAGGTGGCTGAAATCACAGGTGAGATGAGGTGCTCTGACATCTGTGCAACTAATGACATCTCTTTCTGGGCTCACCTTTGGCAGGCGCTTTCCACACTGCATTGTACCAGCGCTGGTATTCAGCAGATGTGCACCAGTTGTTCAAACACGGAACTGGGAATCCCATCCCCAAACCTCCGCTGCCAGCCCTCAAGCGCTCACTAGAACATCTGGATGGTCCCATAATCCAGCAACTGAAGGGTTAATTCCTGGCCAAGCAGGTCTCTGCTCTGGCTCCAAGTCTGACCTGATTGGCTAGGGCCTATGCCCCATGGATTGTGAAAAATTTTGAATATTGCCCCTAATTGTAATCATCTGCCCGCATATCTGTCTCTTTCACTAGATCAGTGTGCCTTCAGGCAAGGACTGTTTTATTTACTTTTATATCTTCATCGCCCAGTGCAGGCTGTGCCACATTTAGTAACTCAATAGTAGAAACAGACGTGGTGTCAAAATGAAAATATCCATTTAACACCAAGGTTAACCAAAGCATGGGCTAAAATCATACACTGATTATCGTGAACACGGCTTAAGACAAAATTGAACGGTGAATATTTCAAGTCTGACTTTAACCTTGGACATAATCTTACTCTAAACTGTAACCCAAATCCATTATAAAGCTGGGTTCTGAAGATAAATATCTTGCAAACTTTGGTTCATTGCCAGTGTATTTGATGTCTAGAAATGACCCAGATTTGTTCGGAGATAAGTCTGGCAAATTCTGGTGGTTTTTCAAAGTGAGAAATACTGTTTTGGATCATAAATAAAGTATATGATGCTGAGGTAATGTGTGTGTTTTTTTCTTTTGTTGTTCTAATCTGAACTGGAAGGCAATTTCAAAAGATGAAGTACGAATATATTGTGAGCCAATGAGGATTTGTTAAAAATAAGTGTACAGCCTCCTAAGGTGACTACTTTGGAAGGACACGCTTGTTTGGATGTTTAAGTATGTTTAATATGATTGGTCATGTGATATTATGGCCATAAATCACCTCCAGGTGAACATACACAACATGTCCGAGTGCTGAGACTTATCACTGTCTTCCTCCGCGGCTAAGCAGATTCCGTGTTTAAGAAGTTACCCACTAGCACCACGGGGAGAGTGCAGGGCATCGTGGGAACACAGTCTGCTACCCATTTTCTTTAAAACTGGTCAGTGTCATCTACTTTGTCATTCTATCCCATTGAGAAGGTGGCTGGATATATTCTCTGGCATAAATAAGAACATCATAAGTCTGTGGGCTGTTGACATATTCCAGAGTGTAGAATGACTCAGAAACTCCAACCAGCATATGCTACTAAAATAGAAAGAAAAGAGCTACTTGTGTTTCTTGGGGAGAAAACTAACCCTTCAAAATTCGGTTTTCAATATAATTAGACTCTGGGTCACATGAAAGCAGGTGGAACTGTTGCTCCTCCCTCCTCTACTCTCTTGCAGGTTCAGCTTGGCCAGAGACTCTAGTTCCTTTAAATCAAGGTTTCCCAAGCTCAGCACTCTTGACATTTTGGGTGGGAGAATTCTCTTTTGTGGGGCCTGTCCTGAGCATCCTAGAATGTTCAACAGCATTCTTGACTTTTATTCTTGGGGCAGGGGAATGATGCCAGTATCAACATTCCCCTGCCCCCGTGACAAACAAAAATGTCTCTCTAGACACTGCTAAATGTCCCCAGAGTGGAGAGGGGGTAACCCCATCCCCAGCCACATTAAAAACATTACTTTAAATGGAGGACAAAACCTTCAGCATCTCTCCTGAAAATGACATGACTTAAATGGTAGAGAACTTTGTCACGTCTCTTGCACAGGAGTGCGGAGCTTTCTGTAAGTGGTGTGGTTTTGTGAGATGGTAGAGGGGAGCCCAGGCTTTTGTACCCAGAAGCCCTCCCAAGCATGACTTGTGATGAGAGGCTGCATTTAGCTGGAGTTTCCTACCGTGTTTCCCCTTAAATAAGACAGGGTCTTATATTTATTTTTCCTCAAGAAGACACTCTAGGGCTTATTTTCAGGGGATGTGTTATTTTTTTTAAGTACGGTAGAAAAATCTACATTTATCCAAATATAGATAAGTCGTCTTCTTCTGGAACATCATCATAACTCTCCAAACCCTGAATTCCATCCTGAATTTCTTGCGACTCTATTTCCTTTAGAACCATTGGCCCCAGTCTCTCATGTCGAGCAATAGAGCTCTCATGGGGCAGATGAGAAGGGCTGCTCGTCTTCTTTACCGCTCCACAACAAAATGCATGGGTTGTGCAGATATGCTGCGTAGCCACGCCCATCACTAGGTCTTATTTTCGGGGTAGGGCTTATATTGTGCAAATGCTTAGAAATCCTGCTAGGGCTTATTTTATGGGTAGGTCTTATTTTCGGGAAAACACCGTAGTCTTCCGTGATCATAGTGTGGTTTAGGGAAGGAGCACAGACTTCAGTGCCATGTGCTTCTGGGCTCAAGTCCTGCTCTGTGGATAAGTTATGTAATCTTTCCAAGTCTAGGTCTTCTCTGTGTGAAACAGGGATTCCAGGACTAACGTCATGGAGTAGCTGTGAGGGTGAAATGAAATAATGTGTGATGTGCTGTTGACAAATCCTAGCTTCCCCATCCTCTCCCCAAACCACCTGAGCCAATTGTAGCAGACAGAACTGATCTTCTGCTCAGATCCCTTCACATTTCTGTGAAATGGTTACAGTGGTTGACACTATAACAAAGAGAAACTAAGTTTCTTGACTTTTCTCTAAGACTTTGTAACTGATTCTCTAGTGGTTGAGGTACGTACCAGTCATTCCATTTGGAAGATGCATCTTACTTTCTTGAGACTCAGGGAAATCTTGATTGTGATCCTTGAAAAGCTTTCTAGAACCTGCGCCAAACCAGTGACAGGATTGTATATTTCCAGGCGTGAGTTATATATTATCTGGTGGACCCAGCCAATTCCTGCGTGGGGCTGATTTGATTAGGATACTCCTTGGGAGGAGAAAATGGATCCAAGTCTTTTCAAGGCTAGTGTTGTCTCTAATGCTAGGAGTTGACTCTGGCTCATCATTTACAACTAGAACTATGCGACCAATCTTGTTTCCTTTTTTGCTTAGATTACCAGGATGTCTTGAGCAACTGTGTAGTATTTTGTTGAGAATTTTTTCTTCCGGCTCATATATCCTGTTCTAATTTCTACTTTCTCCTGTTTCTGCTGTGTATTGGACTAAATTATATGCATTTACTATTATCAGCTTCATTCCCTTTGTGGGCAAAGGCTGGGTAGGAATAACACAGCCTCTCCTATAACAGCTATTAGCTGGGTGTTCTCAGGAAAGACATTTAATTCTCTGTGCCTTATTTTTCTATAAAATGCCCTGCCAACTGCACTGGGTAGTTTTAAGGGTCAAGTGAATGAATGTGTATGAGAGGGATTTATACAGCAATATAATCATGCAAAGTATTATTACATGTTGTAACAGCAGCATGATTAAGAGTGATAATTGGATGAGGCACAGGCAGATTTTACTTTAGCTCTGAACCTCAGCCAAGCAAAAGGAAAGGAAAACCAGAAGACAGAGGTAGTATTTCCAAACTGGGGAGAAAGCAGGACTTTTGGCTTTGGGCCTTTCTGAATTCCCATTGCCTTTTGTCGGCTCTGGTTGCTGCAAAGCTATTTGGTCAGCCTGTCCCACTGTGAGTGCCCACCCTGTGTTATAACATGTCTGGCTTGCACCTTGAGGAATTACACTTTGCATGGCAACACATATACTCTCACCCCTGCCTGAGAACTTGGGAAGCCTGAGCAATGGACCTCAGGGCTTCTCTGCACGAAGGGTCAAAGCTTGGGGAGGCTGAGCCATGCATCTGGGAGTTTGCCTGACTCCGATCTCCTTTGTTACTCTGGTGTCTTGTTGGAAACCTGAATAGCTGGGGAAAGAAAGAAACGATTTTTTAAGGTCCTCTTTGCTTATATAGAGTTCATCCCATTTCATCTAAGAAAGCCTCTTCTCTTATCACACAATAAAATCTCTGGGAGAGAGTTCTCTGTCTGTATTTTCCCAGGGATAAAAGTGTCATGTTTGTCTTTTAAGTAAACTTTAGGGGAGATTTTTCTCCTTTAGTCAGTTTTGACTCAAGTATCAGTGTCTCTCTGGTTTTGGAGATACGCTCCCAACAATGTGGATGGTCCCTAAGACCTCTCTGGGTCTAAGACTGCCACAGGACATCTAAGGAGAGGAGAGCAGTCCAAGGAGTGCCAGGGGTGAGCTGGTTAGGGACAGCAGTTTGGGAACAGAGAAAAGTCTGAAATTCTTTATAATCATTATTTACAATCCAGCCATCTCTCCTCAGGGAGAACTGGCATTTGCTGGCCAAAGCAGAACAGGATGATGGGTATCCAACTCAGCAGCCCTTTGGATGAGCAGTCTTAAGGATCTATTCAATGTTTATTTTTGGGAGAAGGTGTAGAAAGAGATTGATTTCCTAATAATAAGAGTTTTACATAAAGAATGATCTATTTACTTATTCATTCCTACTTGATCAGTAGTTTGAAGAAATTCAGCAAAAATACGGCCTGCTTTTCTGTGGCTCTTCTTTTTAAAGCAATTACTGTTTCTCACAAAGTAAATTCTGCATACTGAAAAAATCAATATGTTAAAACTAATCCAATAGGACTATAAGGCTTAAGATACTAATATAAAATAGGAATTTTTCATATGCGTCCGTCTGCCTTGCCCCCAAGTACCCAAAGGCAAATAGTTTTACCTCTTGTTTTCCCCTACATAATATGCATATTTATTATTATAATTATTTTATGCTATTAATATCTCTATTTATTTTTAATAGAGATATTAATGGGTACAAATGTTTAGGTTACATATATTGCCTTTGCCCCACTTGAGTCAGAGCATCAAGGGTGTCCAGTGTGCACTGTCTGGGGTATGGACACGTTTAATATCCCTTAATGTGTCGATTTGTATGCTATTTATTAACTTATTTTAAAATAGCATCCTACTACCACTTACACTGTCCCTCCCTATCAATCTCAATATAGTTAACATAACAACTTTTAGTTACTCAGATCTGGGTTACATTATTAAGACTATAAAAATATTGCTCATTGTTGAATCAAGAAGTATAGTATTATTAGGTTTCACTCTTGAAAAAAATGCTTCATTTTTTTATTTGCTTAGTTTTCTATGTAGTATTCAAGGCATTTTTCCCATCCCTGATCCATGCCCAGTACTTCTAAAGATCTGTCAATCTTTTATTAATATTTTTCTCAAATATATCCAATAATCTATCATCCCCCTGCCCAGAGACTTCCAGATTGATGTTCTCATCTTTCTGTCTCCACCTGTTGTGGTTTCTCTTTGTGACTGATGCAGATCCATTTAACTGGCAATTTCTGTCACTGACTCCTTGGATTTGCCTCCTGCTTCTTCTGTTTCTCAGTTTATGTTTTCATTTTGTTGAAAAATATCTTCCAGTAGCTTCCTAAGAAAGGATGCATGGGGGATAAATTTTTTTGAGTAATTGTATGTGAACTGTCTTTATTTTATTCTCATATTCAATTCAGAGTTTGTCTGGAAATAGAATTTCAGTTTGAAATTAATTTCACCCTTGTATTGAGACATAACTCCATTGCTTTCTAGCATTCATAATTGCTATTAAGATGTCTGATGTAATTCTTTCTACCTTTGTATTCTTTGTAGGGTTTTGTTGTTCTTTTTGGAAAGTTTTAGACTTTATCCCTGCTGTCTTGATATTTGATGATGAAGTGCCCTGATGTGAGTCTTTTTAAATTCATTTTTTGAGGTCCACGGTGGAATCTTTGAGTGAGTCCTCTAATTCTTAGAAATTTTATTGTATTGTTTATTTGCTAATTTCTTCCCTTTTCTTTTGAAGATCCAAATAATTAGATGTTGCAACTTTTAGACCAGAGTTTTTCACATTTTAGGTTATATCCCATTAGAAGGTCAAAAAACAATTTAGTGAGTTGTAACAAGCATTACAAAAATCAAATAGAATAGAATAAAATAGAAAATTTTAATTTGTGTATGTGATGGTTAATTATATGTATCAACTTGAGTAGGCTAAGGGATACCCAGACAGCTGATAAAATGTTATTTCTGGGTGTGTTTGTGCGGCTGTTTCTGGAACAGCTTAGCATATAAATCATGAGTAAAGAAAATCTGCTCTCACCAATGTGGGCAGGCATAACCCACTCCATTGAGGGCCCTGATAGAACAAAAGGGTAAAGGAAGGGTGAATTCTCAGTCTCTCTTCTTGAGCTGTGACATCCCTCTTCTACTGCCCTCAGAAATCAGAGCTCTTGATTCTCAGGCCTTTGGATTCTAGGACTTATACAAGTGTCCTCCCCTTCCCCCAGGTCTCAGGTCTTTGGCCTTGGACTGGAAGTTACACTATTGGCTCCCTTGGTTCTCAGGTCTTTAGATTTGGACTGAATTACACCACCCACTTTCATGGTTCTACCACTTGCAGATGGGCTAAAATGGACTTCTCAGCCTCTATAATTGGGTGAGCCAGTTCCCATAATAAATACTCATTTATATATCTATATATGTCCTATTGGTTCTGTTTCTCTGGAGAACACTGACTGAATGACTAATACAGCATATCATGTAACAAGTATTAGTACTGTATGTATCTATGTGTAGTGGGTTTCAATGTAATAAGAAATGCATTTATTACTATGAGTCATGGTAAAGAAATGTTTACACAGCACTGTAGATTGCTTAATTTTCTTAGCCTTGCTATTCTGTTAACTATTTCTTTGCCTTCTTGTTTTATTTTCTTCCAACCCTTCTACTGAATTTAAAATTTTGGCTATCAGGTTTTTAATTCCTAGGAGCTTTATTTTGCTATTTATCCTTTTTCCATTGTACCCCTGTCTGTTACCACTACAGTGTGTTCTGGCCTGAATTCCAGCTGACAGAGCCTTCATTTCTTTTTCTGAAGGCTTTCTCTGGTCATTGAAGCCCATTTGACCCATCCACAGGATAAGTTAGACCTGCCAGGGAATTAATACTCCCTTTTTCTTCCTCTTGCCAAAGACTGTGGGAGTTGGTATAAAAATACCCCAGCTTATCTGAGAATAATATGAGGCCTATGGTTTACATGGTTTCTAATTTTCTCTAAGGGTTCAACTCTAATGACCCATAATGGTAAATGGTCAACAACACACCTTTTATTGGCCATTCTTCCTTTCTTGTCTAACTTCCTCACTTTCCTTTATTCCAAAATAAACTATTTGCACTTGAATTATTGTCTCAGGGTCTGTTTCTTCAGGACTTATGTCTGACCAAATTACTAAGTGATGCTTCTCAGCCTCTCTGGGGGATTTGCTTTATAAATCATTGCTTTTGAGAAGCTCTGTCTCCCTGGAAAAAGTCTGCTCCATCCCTGTAGGAGCAAGCAAGTTTTAGGTTTGGGCCTTAGTGCATGGGTATTTCTGATCAAAACCAGGATTATGGCCTCATGTGTGGAAGTGACGTTGACAGCTTGTTCCACCAACACATGAGGCCTGGACCATATGGAGAAGGGCCTTGTTCCAAGTGATGATAATGTTTGGCACAAATTTGATTCACCCCAGAATATCCTCACCTTCTGTCAGGGATCAACCTTAGCACCTCGATACTCACCAGTCTGCTGGCAAACCCCAAAGACAGATGGGTCTCCCAAGGACTGCGGCCCTCAACTTTCTAGTTCATGTTGAACTCATCACAGTGGCCTCAAGAAGCAGGAAAGTTCAGGCTTGGGAGTGGGAGACAATCAAAAAATAATCACGAGGTTATTCTTTATTGGCCCTTTCAGGGTTAATTGTGGGAATTAAAAAGGGGCATGTGTGGCTGAGAGCCCTGCTGTTTATTTTAATAGCTGTCTTACATCTTGAGGGGGAAAACAGTGAAAGAGCTGAGCTGAGCTGGAGTAAACCCAAGTTTAGCTTTCAGCCAAATGTAACATGTGGCGTTCTGGGGAGCTTGGCTGGCAGCACTGAGGAGGACTGAGATGGGGCAGGAAGGAGTCCCAGGTGAGAGGTGTGCGTAGGTGATTCCTGACCACTGAGGTGACCTGTGCCAAGGAACACCTCCCCCTGTGTGGTCTGTTGACTGCCTGCCTAATAGGAAGTCTTGCCTACCATATTTCTTTCCACTATTTTGTTCCTGCCTCCTTCCTTTTATTTCTATTTCTTCCTCCCAGTGCAGAAGTGATCAGTCTGACATTTGATGAGTGTTGCTTTCCTGTGATCTGTGTAGCTGGGTTGTGGGGGGGCTCAGCTTGGTGGCCAGATGACAGCCAATTCCTGGAAAAAGCAGGGTCTTTATGCTGGGGTTGGGGGTCGGAGCTGGGGAGGGGCCACTAGAGGCCATTTCCTTTGTGTCCAGGGCAAGAGGTACTTCCTGAGAGCAAAGACAAGTTTTGCCACCTCGAGGAGTGTACCTGTGCCTCCAGGGAGGTAAACACAGGATGTTTCAGTCACTGCCAGTGCTGAATCCTGAACAAGGAGAATAAAAATCCAGCTTTTTTCCAACAGCATTCAAGTGGGTGTTGGGAGTGACTGAGTCTTTTATTTGAGGGAACAGATATGGCATGCTATAGCCACCATCTCTGTGAAGATACACACCCCTTACTCCCCTTTGCACTGAGCTCACTTAGTTCCTTCAGCCTTGTCCTTGGGATCTGCCATGGAGGGGCCCAAGCACATCGGAATTTACTGTGAGGCCCTCAAGAATCAAGCAAAGCAATGCTTGCTGTTGATTAATCTGGAATTTTCGCTAGTAATCCCATCTCCTGGGATTCATGCTCATCTTGTTCTCAGCCTCTAGGAGGCATCTCCAGCTCAGGCCCAAGGGACCCTATGGCTGGTGCCTGCCCAGCCTGTCTCCTGTAGCCCTCACGCACCCTCTTGCCTCACTCTTGCTAGCCCTTTGGCCACCCATGTCCCGCTCCTGTCTTTCTCTCTCTGATAGTCCTTTGAGACATACTTCTCCAGTGTGCTGACCTCAATTCAGCCTGTCTAACTCCTCTGGGCTCCTTGCAGCCCATGGAGCCTCCTGCCCTGCAACCTGAGCCTCAGGAAACTGCTGGCCATCCCTTAGGGAGAAGGTGTGGGCAATATTTGTACAGGGAGATCACTCAGTCACTTCGTCCCACCACCAGTTCATTCTACCTCTATTGCCCCCAGCAACTCTCAATGACTGAGAATCCCTTACTGAGGAGTTGTCCAGCTGCCTTGCCTGTGTTTTGCGTCTTTATTCATTGTGACTCCTTTGCAAGGGTTCCCTTTCTTTTTATGGGAAGGGGTTCAAATTCTCTCTTTTAGGAGGAGATATCCCTCTTGTATTATTTTAGTTGTAGCTTGCCTTTCTTAAAAACAAGGATCCATGTCTTTGCATTTCTCTACTTGAGGCAAAGAGAGGGTAATCAGTATTAGTCCCTGAGCCTAGAGCTTCAGGACATCTAGGATACAGAGATATAGGAATCTTGTTACCTACGTTAGCCATCCATTGCTATGTACCAAACAATGCAAAGACTTGGTGGCTTAAAACAACAACCATTTATTTAGGTTATGGTGCTATGAGTCAATGGTTTGGGCTGGGCTCAGCTGAGTGGTTCTTTTGGCTTTGTTTGGACATACCCATGAGCCTGTGGTCAGCTGGCAAGTTCACTCATGAAGTATTGTTTCCTTCACATGTCTGGTGGTTGGCTGGCTATTGGCCTGTCTCTATGCCATGTGACCTCTTATCTTCCAGCAGATAGTTCTGGTTTCTTCACCTGGTGGGTAGACAGGGTTCAAGGAAAATGAGCAGAAATATACAAGGCCTCTTTTGCCTAGGCTTAAAACCATTTCATTGTCACGTCTTCTGCTTGTTGGTTAAAGCAAGTACAAGGCTAGCATAGATTCAGGGGGAAAGAATAGAGGGCCTGGACAGGTACATTGCAAAGGAACACGGATAAGGGAAGAGTAGGGAATTGTGCCCAGTTTTGCAAATAATCTACCTATTGCACTAATTTTGTACTACTCTTTCTCTTCATAAAAGGCATGGTGATAGTCAAGCAGCACTGTTCTTTAGGTCCAGAATTTTCTACGTAGACTCCCTTTCCACCTCCAAGCAATGGCCCCCATAGTGCAAGCGGTGGGTGTTGGGGGAGGGGATGATATAGAACCTCCTGTGCATCAGCACCTCGGGGCCCCCAGAGTGAACTAGGCTGTCCCTGCAGAGGCTGACAGCCTTGAGGGGATGGAAATAAATTAAACAAATATCTCAAAACAATCGCCCAAGTATTTTGATAACATGAAGTGAGGAAGTAGTGCAGGCTTTCTTCCCCCCATTTATTGGGCTTACTATTTTGAAATAACTTCAGATTTACAAGAGAATTGTGTACGGGAACTCTGTGTACTGTTAATTTGACTTCCCTTAGTGTTAACATCTTGCATAACCAAAGTAAAACGATAAGAACAGAGAAATTAACATTGGTATAACCCTATTAACCAATCTACAGAGTTCATTCATATTTTGCCCATTGTCCTCCTGATGTCCTCTTTCCAGCCTAAGATTCAATCCAGGATCCCACACTGCATTTAGTTGTTGTGTCTCCTGAACGTCCTTTAATCTGCGAAAGTTTCTCAGCCTTTCCTTGCCTCTTATAACTGTGGCGCTTTTGAAAAATGTCAGCCAGTCATTTTGTAGAATGTCTCTTCATATGGGTTTGCGAGATACAATGTCAGCACGTCTTATCGGTGGTGATATTAACTTTGATTGCTTAGTTACGGTGGTGTCTGTCAGATTTCTCCACTCTGAAGTTCTTCTTCTTCCTTTTGGAATTAATAAGTATCTTGTGAGGAGACACTTTAGGAGTACGAAGATATCCTATGCTCAGCGTAAATTTGTCCACTAGTTTTAGCATTAGTGTTGGATTATTGCCTACAACCATTTTAATGTGATGGTTGCCAAATGGCAATTTTCTATTTCCATCATTCCTTGTACATTTTTATTAATTAGAATTCCATAGGGAAAAGCTGTCCCTTCTCAGTTATTTATTTATTTATTTATCTGATTATTTATTTACATCAGTGTGGACTCGTGGATATTTACTTTATGTAATGGATTACAATCCATTACTATCATTATTTATTTTGCTGGAGCAAGCCCTCTCGGATGGTAAGGAACCACACAGTGTCTTACTGATTTGTAAAGTGCTGGTCACTTCCTGCAGAGTGTGAGTCCTCAAGGTCAGGGCCTGGGTCTGTGTCTCCCAGGCCTCGGGCCCTGCGTGATGCCCGGCACAGTGTGCTGAATGAGTGAATGAATGAGTGAATAATGATTTTAGTGCCTTGAAGTGGAGCAATAATAAGAACTCTAGAGGCCCTAAGCTTCGGAAGGTTGATGGTGCTTTTTTCTCCAAGCTTAATTAGTTAAAACAAAGCAAAGCAAAAATAAAAACAAAAATACCCCAAACTGTAAAATATAGAAGGAAGGCCAAACCAGTTCTGAGTAATTTTTATATTGGTTGCCCAGCTGTCTTTAATTTTTGGAAATATCAAAATTGCTTAAAAAGATTTGCTGGTTCCTCTGTTTTCTGGTGCCCAAACACATGCTGTGTCTGCCTGTTGATCATCGGGCACCTCTTGTAGGAGCTGAGGGCTGTCATCACAGAGGAAGGGACACATGTGAGGTGGATCTTCAAGAGTATGTACACAGGCAGAAGACAGGGAGAAGAGTATTCCAGGCAGAGGGTGTAGCACATGGAGCCCAAAGGATAACATTTTGGCCAAATGGTCAACAGCTCCATGTAGAGGAATGGCAGGGCATGAGAGTTGGGTGGGAAGTAGTAGGTAGGAAATTGGAAAAGGCCTTGAATGTCCTATTAAGGGGTTTGGACTTGATCCTACAGGTAATGGGGAACCAAAGCAGGTTCTAAGTTGGGCAATGATAACATACATTCATTTATTTAAGAAAAGGTTATTGAACATTTACCACCTGGTGGTACAATTCTGGAAAAGACCCAGTTCTGATCCTCGTGAAGCCAGGAGGGAGAGAATGTCGGCTGATATACAACAACCAGAGTTTCTATAAAAGATCCACGTGCAGGGATGAGACTGATGGCAGAGGTGAACTGGCAGGGAGGCAGCGAGGGGGTAACTCAGCTCCTTCCTCTTTCCTGCCCTGCTTTGCTTGGACAGACCCCAGGTCCACCGCTGGCAGAGGAAGGGAGTAAGGATGGCTCAGCCTCACAAAGTCCTGCAGGCAACCTGAGGTGAGAATGGGGCCTTCAGTCCAGGCCACTCTTTCTACAAACAGGAGAAACCCTTCCTCTATAAAAACTCTTATCACTATGGTGTCGGGGCAGAGACTCCTGGACTTCATGTAGCTCCATGCCCAGAAACGCAGGAGACCTAAGGATAGGAAGTTTGGTGTAGTAAGGCCAGTGTTTATCTGCTAAAATTCCTGCTCTTTATTTTGAATACATAACCCCCAAACACAAATGCTATAGGTCATTGATGTTTGCTGCGGGTGCCACGTCCTTATCCCCTCTAGGTTATCATTGCAATGTGCTTCCAACAGCCAGCACCTGCATCTCTTTGCTGGAGGTGTTCTCTGCACACAGCGTGCACAGGCTCAAAGAGCCAGAGAACTCATGCCCTCCTTCCAGCAGTCCATGACCAAAGGCTGGCAGGAGTAGGTAGAGGAACATTCCAGCTCCCTTGCCCTTCATGTGTAATAACTCTGAGGTGTGTTCTACACAGCCTCCCAGAGTTTGTGGGGTGTGGGGGTGTGTTGGGGGGTGTTAAGCTCCAGTTGCCCGCAGCAACCACACCCTTTCTCGGCTCCTTCCCTCCTGTCTCACTTCTGATTCCTCTACAGGTGTTTCTGGGATCTCCTCCCAGATAAACTACTCCCATGGGAATCCTGGCTTCAGCATCTGCCTCTGGGGGGAACCCACATTAAGACGACATAACCCATGGCGTATTTGAGAGGAAGTGTCTTGTCATTTGCACGACAAGGTAAGCCGCCCTGGCTTGCCTCATTTAGTGTGGGAAGGAGCTGCTGTCAGCAGGGGCACAGTCAGCCAGGGCGGCTGCCACCCAACCCCTCTCCATTTCCACTTTTTGTTGCCACCTTCATCCCTTGATATTTGTCAAATGCCACCCCCGACTCTGGAGCCCGAGGAAGGGAGAGATCACATCAGAGGCTGAGCTCAGGCAGGGTCTGCTTAAAACAAGCAAGACTACCAGAGAAGGATTCCACAGCTCATCCTTTCTCAGTCGCTTCCTTGTAAATAGCAAGGAGCAGCTTCACTTTTTTTTTTTTTTTGGCAGTCTAATCACTAAGAACTCCTCTCCGGTGGTACTTTTTTTAGAGCATAATAGAAGGTGTGATATCTTGTGAGAGGCGCCAGAATCACTTGGAGAATGGCAGCTCTGGGATTGAAGGAGGAGGTGACAAGTTCCTGGGAATATTAAAGATTAACACCAAATACTTTGTTGCTATTTAACTCTCTGACGATTCATGTTGCTGAAGCGGAAACAGAACATTTCTTTCCCTCCCTTCTGTTTATTCCTTCCCTTCTCTGTTCTGGGGATTCAGAAGCTGTGGATGTCAGATGCCAACTCCTTAAGGGCTGAAATGGTTTTCTATAATAACGGAGAGGGGGAGCCTACAAAATGAAGAAAGAATCTAATTCAGCGCTTAGGCTGCAATGGGAACTGGAAGCGAGGGGGGAGCATTCTTAAAAATAGCTCACTCAGAGAGAAGAATGCAGCTTGTCTCCCAGCGGCAGGCGCAACCCTTGGGTGAATTATAGGAACCTACTGTAGGCCTTGTGCATTCTCTTTTGAAATGGTGATCGTGGCTAAAAGGAAGCGGTTGAATGGAAGGCTGCTGGTGACTGACACTCCAGCGGTCCTTGGCGCTGGAGGAACCTGCCAGGCCTCCCTTTGCAGCCCACTCAGGCAGCTTGCGGCTGGGATGCCTGTGCCCTCTTCCCTCCCACTGATTATTGATGCAGCCCCTATTGATGGAGCTCCAAACCCTTCACAGAGGCACACACAAGTCTCTAAAGGAGGATGGGGACAGAGCCTTGGGGCACCCAGGGAAAGTGGGGAGAGAGGTGGAGAGAGAATGAAGACAGAGGAGGGAGACAGGACATAATGATGGGGTGCCTAGGGACCCAGTGGCCCCAAGAGACATAATGAGGGGATTGCAAGGGTGAGAAGAAAGAGAGAGAGGGAGAGAGAGAGAGAGCACCCAGATGGGGACACGAAAAGCCCACAGGGACAAGCAGCAGGAATCCAGACAGACACAGACACAGAAGGAAGGAGGAGGACCAGCGATGGGAGGAAAAGGAGGCAGCAGTTGCATCACTGGGTAATGAAAGGGAATGAGGCCCGGCACCCTCCTCCAGGCTGCAAATGACCCATGCTTCCTACTCCCAACCCCGCCTGCCCTGTGTTTAGAAGAGCAGTCACGTCATGTCACACCTGATTTTGTTTTGTGGTTGTCTTTGCTTCTAATGGACAGACAACTCCCAGGAAAAGTGGGCAAATCTTACAATTATTGCAGACTTTCACTGAAGTCCTTCAGCTTGGCAGGTGGTCATTGATGTGCCCAGGGCATCAAGGGGTCTCTGCATCAGCCCCTTCTCCTCTCTGGAAGGTTTGCTTTGGATTGATTACAAGTGCAAGTATCCTATCTGCATCCCCTCAGACTCCCTGAAACTGGGCAATGACCCCTGATTGCTCCTTCCCTGGTTGGAGATGCCTCAGAAAATGTGTGTGCAGGCAGACAAGGTGACCAAGGGACCTTGCCATAGCATCTTCCAAATCTAAACCAACAAGGAGGAGGAGGAGGGGAAGAGGGCAAGAGCTTGTCCTGCATTCCTGGTGTCTAGCAGGGCACTGTCATGGGGGCTCAAGCTATGCTCCTGGCACCTGCCCACATCTCCTTGGCACCTTCCATTGCCATACCTGCTGATAGATTCCGACCTCAAGCACTCATGTCTCTCTCTGTCTGGGGACTTTGACCACAAGAGCATTTGGCTTGTCTAGGAGCAGCCCTAAAAACCAATGACCAGTGTACAAATGCCCCAGCTTCCTTGTCACTTGGATAGCACAACTCTGAGCCATGTCCCACAGTTTCCCCAACAGCCCCTGTGGGAATGAGCCCCCACTGGCCACGGAAGTGACTGATCATCAACACCCCAGTCCTTTCCTTCACTTTCCTTTCATCCTTTCCATCCCTGTCTCACTTTCCCTACCACCCTACTGGAACTTCCTGGGATCACCTCCCAAATAGACTATGTGTCCTCAAACTCTAATCTTCCCCGGGGAACCTAGCCTCAGAAGACAGCGGCTGTGTGGTTGGAGCAGTTTCCTCCCAGCCCATGCACTTCAAGGGAACGTGCAGGGCTGTGTCAGCACAGTGTAAAGCACCACACCGGCCAGGGGCTATTTAGTGCCAGTTTGGTTGGAGTGGTCCAGATTTCCATTCTGGTCTGGATTTCCTAGAGACAACCCAGAGAACTCGCTGGAGTTTCCGCGGGGACCGTCAGACAGGAGCTGCCTTAATGAACAAACAACAGGGAAACAAGCAAACAGTGGAAAAAGAATAAGCACAGTAACTTCCACACTTTGACAGGCGTCTTTGAGAATTAAAAACGCCAATCAAATCAAAAGCCCTTAAAGCAAAGCCCGAGTGTGGAGTGTGGAGCTGACCTGGCCTGTCTTGGCCTTTCTCAAACTCTGATTACCGATCGTCACCTCGGAGGCAGACGCAGGCAATAGAAATGTGCGATGTTGCTGCCCATGTCCACAAGGAGAGTGACCCTGGGGTCTCAGGAGAGGTGTTGGGTTGTCTGGGAAGAGTCTTACCGCTGGAGGAGACAGGCTAGGGTTGAGTCCCTGCTCCACTCTGTTCTAGTTGTGTTACCCTGAGCAAAAGATTTAACGTCTCTGAACCTCAGTTTCCCCACCTGTAAAACTGGAGCTGTAACCTCACGGAATGGTCGTGAAGATTAAAAACAACATAATGCATATCAGGCAGCTAGTAGCAGGTATAACTTCCTTTTGTTCTTTTTGCCGTCCTCCGAGGGAGCCATCCCCTTGGCCTGACAGATGCCAAGTTTAGAGTAAAAGGAATTGTGTCCTGAGTGTCCCGGCCACACGCTCAGGCACTGGGACAGCTGGCCACCGCGGCTCCCCGCATGCAGCCAGTCTGCGTCAGTGGGCGTGGGAAAGAGACGTAAACGCTGATGGGCATTAAACACAAGTTAGACATGCCATTCCGCACCACCAACACATTTCAAAAGTGCACATCACAAGGCTCTTGTTGAAGCCCTGGCAGCCAGCCAGGGTCAGACCACAAAAGGAAGTTGTTTCCTCGCGGGAGCTCCCGGGCGGCTGGGCGTGGCCAGAGCACCAGCCACATCACTGCAGCCGGCAGGGCCCTTTGGTGACCTCCTTCTCTCCCCTCCCTTCTTTCTCCCGTGGACCCTGCTGTGAGCATCCCAGGTGACAATGGCCCAGCCAGCCAGGAAAGTCAGCGTTCACCTGTCCCTTTATATATCACAAAACATCAAGTCTGTGATACTCACACAAGGTCTCTTGCTGTGGCCCCCTCAGCCTTCCGGGACCCTACCTTGGATTTTCTCCCCTTAGAGTACCAAGGATAAGGTTCTTTCATCCACAGTTGGTAGAAATCACATTCTATCTCTATCGTCGAGGTTTGAAAGGCGGCCACAGGCCAAGAGGTAGCAGAAGGGCTGTGATGCAGTTGGCGTAAGTCAGGCCTCATTCCCGGCAGACAATCTGCAAATATTTATCGAGGGTCTGCTCTGGGCTAGCTCTGCGCCCAGGTCTGCGGGACACACAGAGACGCCCTGTGTGAGACAAGGAGCTTGTGTTCTGACTGGGAGCACCGAACCGACACACAGGAAACCGAGGGGTCCTGTTGACCCTGAGTATGCTTTTAATGCTTGATCGTGCGGGGAGGCCCAGGCCAAACACGGAGACGCTGGTCTCACTCTCCGTGATTGGTGCGTTCTCAGAGTCTGGAGGAGGCTGTGGAAGTATTCTTGCTTTGCACATGGACTGCCCTGCCAGCAGCACTTAATCCACTAAATCCTGAGATGGTTCCTCCATGACGCCCTCTGGTCCCTCTTTACTCTTGTTGGGTTTTTTTTGGTGTGTGTGTGTCCCATATCTTCAGCCCCATCTGTTTTATCCCTTCAAACTCAGAGTAAAAACACTCAGAAAATGTTTGCATTTATTGATTAGCTCTCACAAGTAGCCTGTAAGGGCGGGGGGGTCCTGCTATTTTTGTTTTGCAGAGGAGGAAACAGGTTGAATGAGATGAGTGGCTTGCCCAGGATCCCACAGGGAGCTGATCTTCCTTTCTGTCTCTCTCTCTTTGGGTTCCCACTGAGGAGTAGGACTTGTTTAGGGTATAAAGATACTGGCAGAGTCAGCCCTGGGCTTGGGCTTGCAAAAATGTCAGTCCATGGAAGCAGGACACTCTGAATATCACATAAATAGACTTTAAATCCCAAATGAAATGAAATGTTTCCACTCACAATTCCTATACACTTACCCATCTGTCATAGGTACCTATTTTGATAAACATTTATATACACTTTTATATGCATAGAAATATAATGCCTCAAATGATGGGATAGTAGGATGTCTTTTTTCATTTTATCTTGAGTCATTAAGCTCTCATTGGCCAGACTGCATGATTGACACTCCCTGAGGCCTATGGCTGGTCTCTTTTGCTGCTCCCTCAGTTCTACTGAGTCCATTTACCTCCTTACTCTGCATGAAACAACATCTCTTGCTGGGACTTGAGGGAGTTCAATACATAGCATGGATCTTCCTCACATGAATTCTGAACCATTGAGGCAGATCTCTGGTTTGACAGTGGAATTATTGACTTCTTCACCAGCAAAGCTTATGGTGGAGAATGCAGATTAGCTGCGCGGCAGATGTGGACCTCAAAACACTGAACTCCAGATTAGGCAGACTTACTTCCGAATCGGGCTTTGTTCAACCATTGCAGTTCTCCCCAGGTTGGGGCTGACCCTGCATTTGGGAAACAAGCAAGAATGCAGGTTTCCTGCAGGCTACCAGAGCCCAAAGATGAAAGGACTTCTTGGTAGCTTCTTTAAACCTCACCAGATCAGAAAAGAGTAGAAGGTGAAGAGAGATCAGGGTTACCATGTGGGAAGGTCCCCTTGCCCAACAGTGCAAACCATGCCAAACCAAACCTTCCCTGCACAAATGGCGGGATCATTTGCCATAAACACGCCCTTTCTAACCCCATGTAATTCAACTCTGGCTGTCGTGGAGACCTATCATGGGTTCAGGGATTGAAGGTCAGTGTGTTGGTAGCTGCCTGGGGGGGGGTGGTTCCTTGGACAGGGATGAAAGGGTGGAGAAAGGGACCTTGACAGTCTATTAGAACATTTTCCTGCACTCAGAGGCTTAGTAATATGCTAATGGTGATGGTGGTAATTTACAAGGGGCTTAGCACAGTGCCAGGCACATAGTAACTGCCTAATGAATATTTGCTCTTTTTAGGTCCAACAGAATGCTTTATGCTGAGATCAACATGCTTTTGCGGAGTGCTTTCCACTCCATTTTCTTATGATGACCTAATGAGCTCATGTCTCGTCCTGAACGTGGTGTTGGGCATGCAGTAGCTGTTGGTGTGAATTAATTTCACCCGTGAGTTCCCTCTTGACTCACAGCTGAGCTCCTTGTACTAGGGAACGAGTGTTTGAATTGGGGGACACAGAAGGGGATAATGTGGAGTTGTGGCTCAGTCACTGGGGGCGGGGAACCTAGGGCCTTGGAGGAAGGGAAAGCTGGTCCTAGCTAGTCAGAGATGGACATGGAAAGGGAGATGGAGGCAGCCAGAGATAAGCTTCTCCTACTTTTCTACTTTTTTCCATGCAGAGGGAGCTCCTAGGATCCAGGAGGATCATGGACAGCCCCTGTCCTGGTCATTGTATTGAGTGACTTATGAGAAAATTCTCTCTCTCTCTCTTTTTCTCCCATCTTCCCCTATGTTCTCCCTCCCTCTCTCCTCTCTCTCTCTGCCTTCCAAATTCCGGGACCTCCTGCCCTCTCTAATTTCATTAGGCTTCAGCCTTGGATCTGGCCCCTGCATTTTTCAGGCAACGAGAGCAAGCCCTGACTATGTTGTGATGTTCTTTTCGACAGAACTGCCTTTTAGGTAAATACTTTTTGGGCCAATCTCACTGAATTAACTATCTGGGTCATTTGAATTTCTTCTCCGGGAAATAATTATGGCCTTTGGGAAATGTAAAGTGTACTGCAGTCCTGTGAGTGGAGAGAAAATACCAGCCTCCCTCTCCCCATGCCACCTCCTTCCGTTTCTATGTGACCCAGGGAACCAAATTAGCAGTGACTCCCATCTCAGGGGCCCACTGTTGCCTTGGATCTCTCTGGGGAAGTCCCTTAGGCATTCAAGGTAGCTCTGCACGTGAGGGAGATGATATTGCTGTTACTTTTCTATGTGGGAGAGCAGCGACTTCCTTCCAAGCAGCTAAAAATTTTTTGAAAAATAACATTCTGTATATTCCCTCGCCAATTCTAGAAGGTGAAATAGAGAAGTAAGTGGTGTTTCCACCACCCGATAGTATTGGGAGGACCACCATTTGCTTCACAGTGCAAGAAAAGAACAAAAGCTCATAGACCTGAGTTGGGGAGTTGGGGGGTTGCTGGCAGGGGTAGCCGAGTCATTTGATTACGGTTATGGAATGTAGTAGCAGAAGCTGCCAGCCCTTTCTCTGGCTGGGGGATGCAGGGAGTCATGTTGGATATGAGAACAGCTCCTTTTCTGTCATAAAAATGTAAGACGCGGAGGCCACCGTTGCCCTGCGGGAAGGGTAGATACCCTTCGGCCTGAGCAAGGATGGCTCTTCCCAATATAGCTCCGGAGGCAGAGCTGGCAGGAGTGAAGATGGTGGGCAGGTTTGCTAGAACAAAGTGCCACAGACTGGTGGCTTAAACGGCAGAAATCAATGTTCTCACAGTAATGGAGGCTATGAGGCCAAGATCAAGGTGCTGGCAGGGTTGGTCTTCCCTGTGGTCTCTCTCCTTGGCTTGTAGATGGCCATCTTCTCCTCCCTGCATTTTCACATGCTTGTCCCTCTGTGTGTCTGTGTCCTAATTGCTTCTTCTTACAAGGGCACCAGTCCTATTGGATTGAGGCATACTCATGTGACCTAGTTTTGCCTTAGTTCCCTCTTTAAAGGCCCTATCTCCAAGTATGGTCACATTCTGAGGTACTGGGGGGTTAGGACTTCACCATTTGAATTTTGGGGGGGGGCAACATTCAGCCTATAACAGCCCTCCTGGGAGGGGAGGTGGGAAGGTGGAAGTCGGGTCAGTGAAGGACACAGGGGGTGTGACTGGGGGAACCTCCTGCTGCTGATGTTCAGAGGCCTCAGGACCACTCAAGTGCACTGGGTGGTCCTGCCTGAGGTTCCTCGGCCAGAGGACACCAAGAAGCCCAAAGGTGAGCTCACCAAGGAGGAAGGGAGGCCTGCGCTGTGTGTGACCCAGGCCCACCAGCAGGAAGCAGGTGTGTGTGCACATGGGGCGTGGAGCGAGGGTTCTAGCTAGGGGAGGAGAGCTGAGGCTGGGTGTTCCTCCAACTGTGCATATGGAACTAGCTGAGCACATGACCGTGAATCAAAAGAACTGCAACCCCGCAGGCCACGCTGGGGCAACACAGGCTGTGCAGAGGCCTGTGCAAGTGAGGCCGCTGTGCACAGTTGTGCAAGCTGCATACTGCTTGGTTGTGTCCTGCAGTCACGTGACTGTATATGAGAACAGCACCCCTGGAGGTAGGCTGTGGCCCGGAGGCTGGGTACTGTGGCTCCGCCCCCAGGGGAGGAGCAGCCATGCAAGTCTGCAGGACCAGCTTTCAAAGGTGACATCATGTGGCAGCAATGGAAGCCACAGTAGGAGTGGGAGCTGAGCAGATTCTGGTTTTCTCTCCTTCAGGCATTTGGATGCAGGACTGACCTCTTAAGTCTGAGTAAGGCCCAGGAATATTGGGAGACAGGAATACAAGAAGTCCAAAGGAGGAATTTTCTTCCAGATAAGGAGGGTAGGAGGGGATTGAGTGATTGAAGAACAGAAGGGATGTGATTGGTTTGTACCCTAAGCTAGTTACATGGGTCATACCAGTCACAGTAAGATCTCTTTGAAGAGAGTGAACTCCTTTTTGGAAGGGGTTTTAAATATCTATGTTTTGGATTTTGGTTCAAGTTTTGACCAGTTGTACATCGAAAACCATACCTGTTTGATCAACAGGGTAGAGATTCATGTGCTGGCACTTTGGGGTATTGGCCTCAAGAAACTTATTAATGACATAGAAAAGACCTGGATTATTCAGTCAGTTCTGTCCCAGGTACAAGCTGGCTGCTGTCAGTGAGGAAATACTCTGTCTTAGGGTAGGTTTCTCAGAGGCAGACCTGAGACAGGGGTCCGTGGGAAACTGATTTATTAAGTAGGTGCTCCCAGAAGAAACTAGGGAGGGAGTGAGGAAGCAGGGCCGAGTGGGAAACCAAGCAAAGACGTGGTCCCCAGGGGAGCCTCAGTCTTAGCCTGGTCCTACAGTGTGCTCTGGAGGGCGCCCACCTCAGGGTTTGTCCTGACTTGAGGCATCTGAGCTGGGCTTTCATAGTCCCCAAAGAGTCAATCTTTGGCTAAGGGCCACCTGGGAGGTCATAAACACTCAGGCACTTCCAGCTTTTGCTCATGGGACCAGAGTGCCGCAGGAGCCGTTAGACGGCCGGTCCTCCTAAGGGAGAGATAGGTGTGGCTGTTAGAAGCAAAGCGCCACAACAGTTGGAGGAGGGGTGCACAGAAAGTGTAGAAAGGATGCCCTGGGCTCTGGGCAGAGCTCCATCCACTGTCCCACCTCACTACTGAGCAGCTAACACGCCTCGGGTTGCCTCCTTTCTCCTGGAATTGTTTTAAGACCTGATTCAGCATGGGAGCATGAAGCTTGGTCAGAACCATTGAGGCTGAGGGTGGCTCTTTGAGTCACCGGCTTTGTGACCTTGGGCAGGTGACTCTGACCTTCACTTTCCTCATTGGCAGGATGGGAATGGTAATTCCTCCCTCACAGAGGGTTGTGAAGGTAAAAGAGGTAGTGCCTGCTAAGGGCCTGGCTCCCCGCGTGGCACACCACAGGGGCGCGTGAAATGCCATCTCCTCACTGACTCCCACCCCAACCCCCTTCTTGGGGAAGAACCAGTGGTTTCACTGTGTCTGCTGAAAAGTCCCTGCAACCTGCTCATTTTGTTTATGTACCGTTCTGGGGAAGGTAACAATTTAGGTGGCAAATTGCACTGCCAGAGCTGGGGAGTTGGTGTATTAATTCCTGACTGTTTACTGTGACAGCTTTAAAGCTCAATATCTCAGGGAGTGCTGGGGCTCCCACTCCGCGGCGCACAGAATCGCAAAGATGCCGCACCTGGCTGCTTCCTGGCAACATCAAGCAGCTCACTGGACTGCAAGTTTCCATCATCTCCTCTGCTCAGAGATTCTGGGAACAAGATCCTGGGAGCACTCAAAGTGCTGGCTGACTTTATCCTGTTTCTCTCCCAGTAGCTGAGGGAGAGCTGCCAACACCAGGCTGGGGGAGCCCACCCTTTCCTTCTTGAGGAGCACAAACAAGTCCCTCCCCAACGCCGTGCAGTTCTGCACCAGTTGGCCGTGAAAGTGCCACCTGTCTCAGTTGGGCCACAGGGGCATGCAGACCAGCAGTGACCTGGGAGGCAGCACTGATGAAGCTCCCGTCTCTCTTCTTCAATTTGGGCCTCAAGCAAATGTCCATGTTGGGTGGGATTATCCCCATACAGCAGGTTGGAATACTGAGACTCGAACAAGCTCTCACAGCCAGTGAGAGGTAGAATCCAACGTTGGACTGACTCTAAAGTGGGAGACAGCAGGTCACACTTCCTCTCCTTGCCCCCCAGGTCTGTGTGGAGAGCAGAAGTCAGGGTCCTTCCTATACCCCACGAGGCTTTTTAAAGAGATGGAGGAGCTCCACACGTGTTTCATGCTTATATGCCCCTGTGATACCTTTTCTATCCTCTACGCCTTCAGAAAAATAAATTATTATAGAGCGATCTAGCGAGTTCCTCTTATTCCTTGGGCACTATCTTGGAGACAGTCTCACCCTCTATCCCTAGCAGCATATTAGAGCATTCCTTCCAAACAAATTACTTAAAGCGAACAGGAGAACATTTTCTTCACCAGAATTTCTCATTATGTGTAAAACAGCAGCCCTGCCTTGGGGTTGTTGGGACGTAGCTGTGTGCTAAGCGGAGTGCCTGGCACCCAGTAAATCCTTAGTGACCGCTTGTGATTATAATTGCTGTCAGCCTCCTGTAGCTGGGTGCTCCTTTGTGTCTTCGGTGAGTAGGAGGATGCACTTCACTTCAAATCTGAGCTGATTTGTAGAAAGGTAATTATGAAACCATGGTTCTCTGTGACAGCTGAATGCAAAGAGGGATTGTGTCTCCAGCACTGGCCAATAGAACTTTAGAAAGTTCTGGAAAATTTCTATCATACATACTGTCCAACACGATAGCCACTAGGCACGTGTGGCTGTTGAGCACTTCAAGTGCAAATGAGAACTTGAATTTTTAATTTTAATTATTTTAAATTTATATAGCCACATGTGGGCTAGTGGCTACTGATTTGAGCAGCACCGATGTAGCCCTCATTGTATAGTGACTTAGGGAGGCTATAAAAACTTTACCCAGAGCATACTTGAATGTTCTAAAATCATTTATTGCTAGAATATGTACACCCCAGTAAAAAGAAGAAACATTGTAGTGGGGTAATAAGGGATTTGCTGATCATTCCTTGGCATTCCTTGCCTAAGACAAACACTTATAACTGGTTCCTGACTGGCAGGTTGAAGGCAGACTGCTGCAGGGGATCGTGGCAGTCACAACCAGGGGAGGCTGGTGATGTAACAAGGCATTCCAGTATCTCAAAAGGGTAATGTCAGAGAGGCCAAGTAGGAAGCTGAGACTTCCGTGCCCGCTGAACAGTGATGAGGTCTTCTCTCCCCAATTCAGCTAAAACAGAAGGTTTAAATAAGAGCCAGAGACTTGTAGTATGAAAATGTCCAGATTTCAACGGAGAAAATCACTTGTAATACCAAGAACCAGGAAAATCTCAACTGAATTAAAAAAAAAAAAACAATAG
>VBSM01002035.1:3208540-3277487 GCA_008086735.1 Cheirogaleus medius | reverse complement strand
TAAATAAAAAAAAAAGAAATAAAAAAAAAGAGCACTTGGAACATAGACCATATTCTGGGCCATTAAAACAAACCGCAACAAATGTAAAAGAAATGAAATAAATCATAAAGACTGTGTTCTCTGACCACAATAAAATCAAACTAGCAATCTTTAACTGAAAAATCTCCAAATACTTGGAAACTAAACAACACACTTCTAAATAATCCATGGGTTAAAGAGGAACTCTCAGGGAGAAATAAAAAAAATACATTGAACTGAATGAAAATGAAAATACAATATACTGACATTGTGGAACATAGCTAAAACAGTGCTGAAAGGAAATTTATGACATTAAATGAATATATTAGAAAAGAAGAAAAATCTCAAATCAATAATCTAGCTCCCATCTCAAGAACCTAGAAAAATAAGAGCAAAATAAACCCAAAGCAAGCAGCAGGAAGGAAATAATAAAGATAAGAGAAAAAAATCAATGAAATTTAAAACAAAAACAATAGAAAAAATCAATAAAGAGATGATCCTTTGAAAAAAATCAATAAAATTGATAAACCTCTAGCAAAATTGACTGAAGATGAAGAGGAGACACAAATGACCAATATCAGGAATGAAACAGGGGTTATCACAACAGACCCTAAAGACATCAAAAAGACAATAAGGGAACACTGCAAGAACTTCACACATAAATTTGACAACTTAGAGGAAATGAACCCTTTCCTTGAAAAACACAAGCTATCACAACTTACTCAACATTAGCATAAAAGACTAATTTGAATAATCTTTTAACTATTAATAAGATTGAATTCACAATTTCAAAACTCTCAAAAAAGAAATCTCCAGGCCCAGATGTTTTCGCTGAGAATTCTGCCAAATATTTAAACCAATTTTATACAAATTTCTTCCAGAAAATAGATGAGAGAATACTTCCCAATTCATTTTATGAAGCTAGTATTATCCTGATACCAAAACCAAAGACATTACAAAAAAAGAAAACTATAGACCAATGTAGCTCATGAACATAGATGCAAAAATCCTTAACAAATTATTAGCAAACAGAATTTAGTGATACATAAAAATGTTATATACCAGATGGCATGGAGTGTATTTCAAAGATGTAGGATGATTCAATATTCAAAAACTAGTGCAATCCATCATATTAATAGGCTAAAAAAGAAAATTATATAAGTGTATCAATTAATGCAATAAAAGAATTTGACAAAATTCAACATCCATTTATGATTTTAAAAACCCTTCAGAAAACTAGGAAAACCTCCTCAACTTGATAAAGAACCTCTATAAAAATCTTGTAACCAACCTTATATTTACTGGTGAAAGGCTGAATGTTTTAAATCTAAGTTTCAGAACAAGGCAAAGATGTGTGCTTTCACCACTCTAATTTAACATTGTGTTGAAATTTGTAGGCAGTACAATAAAGCAAGAAAAGGAAATAAAAGGCATATAGATAGAAAAAGAAGAAATGAAATGGTTTCTATTTGCAAATGACATGACTGTCCACATAGAAAATTCCAAGGAATCTACCAAAAAAAGAGAAAACCTCTTACAACTAATAAGTAAGTTTAGTGAGGCCATAGAATGCAAGATAAATATACAAAAATCAATTGTATTTTTATACATTAGCAATGAACATGTGACCATTGAAATCAGAAATACAATACCATTTATAATCACTTAGTTAAAAAATGAAATACTTAGGTGTAAATCTAACAAAAGATGTACAGGACTAGATAAATCTAATAAAATATGTGCAAGATTTGTACGCTGAAAGCTATAAAGCACTAATGAAAAAAAAAAACAAAGAAAATATAAATAAATGGAGAGACATACCATGTTCAGGGATTGGAAGACTCAACACAATAAAAATGTCAATTCTTCCCAAACTGGTATTTGGGTTTAACATATTTCCTATTAAAATCTCAGTATGATTCTTTTATTTCTTTTCTTTCCTTTTTTTAGATATAGAAGAGTATTCTAAAATTTTATATGAAAAGGCAACCAAACTAAAATAGTTAAAACAATTTTGAACAAACAGAATAAAGTGGTAGGAATCCAATTCAAGATCTCTATTTCCTGAAATAAATTTGTGTAGAACCCAATTTTGAGGCTTATCATATAGCTACATTAATCAAGACTACACGTGGTAATGATGGAGAAGACACAAACATCAAAGGAATAGAACAGAGGACCAAGAGGTGGAACCAGAAAACTATGTCTAATCGATTTTTGATAAAGGTACAAAAATGATTCAATGGAGGATAGGTAGATTTTTAAACAAATGGACATCTATAGGCAAAAATCCCCCAAACAACAACAAAAACAACAAAGCAAAACAAAAAGCCTTAATCTACATCTCACACTTTATATAAAAATTAACTCAAAATGGATAACAAACTTAAATGTAAACCATAAAACCGTAACATTTTTAGGAAAAAAGTAGGAAAGCTAGTTTGATTTGGATTTCTGATCTTAGTCTTGACTAATATATTGGGTAATAATACCATTCTTGGGCAAAAACAAGGTGTGGTTTTATGATGATGATCCTGGTTCTCTTTGGTGCCTGAATGGTCTCTGAAGGCCTCTATAGGAGGCATCTCAAAACATCTTCAGCAACAGCATCACCAGGGTGTGAGATCTGTGTGGTTTTCCAGAGTAATGCTTTTGGGGGACAGAGTTCATTTGGGTGTAGAAATTCTATGACCTTAAAAACAAGAGAGCATTTTATAATCCCAGTGTGTGCAATTCCACACTTGAGGTGATATTTGTCATGCAATTCTGAGAGTCTCAGGACTCAGAACTTTTACCCTTTAAAAGGCCAGGAGGCAAGAAGGGTCTGTGAGGTGCAGTCCTTCCTGAGGATGAAAGGACCCCTCTCTATGGGAGCTCCTTGGAAAACCCAAGCACCTCATGGCTAGTTTGGATTCAGGGGTTTTAGGTGGGCACAGGAAAGAGTGTCACTCTGTCCCATGTTAGGAGTTGATTCTCCCCTCTGTTGGCTGGAATCCCATGAAGCCCGTCTTTCTTCATCGGTAGGGGCCCTTTTTCAGCTTCCTGTAGGCTCAGGAGGTTTCCAGGCCAATTCTGCCCTCAGCCTAAAGGGAAGTAAGAAGCTTCTGTCTACCTCCAGGTGCTGCTCTGGTCACTCTTTTGCTCCCACAGATGGGGGACCCTGGCCTTGCAGTGTGCTCTGCATTGCCCTTGCTCTTGCCTGCCCCCTCCTTGTTCCCAGATACTGCTGTGTGGCCCCCACAGCTGACCCAGAGCTAGGGCTCAGCTCCTGACCCCAGGCTCACCCAGCAGGGTCCAGCCCGCTACTGGGCTGTCTTGCTTCTGGGATGCCCTGGCTGTCTGTCAGTTGCCTTACCCCGTGACTTCTCAGCCCACCTGGCTGGCACATACTGCCAGTCACCTCATATTTCCTCAGGCATAGCTCTGTTAGTCAGATGGCTCTGGGGTCCTCCCAGGGGAAACTGGGTTTGGCATATAGCTCTATGACTGGCTCGGTCCTGAGAAGCAACAGAGAGCTAATTCCCCTCCCACACCAAAGTATGAGGCTGCAGCCAGGGTTTATTGTAGGGGCATTCATTCCAAGGCTGCCTAGAAATGAGAATAGATCCAGGCACAGAACTGGATAGTGCTAGAGAACTGAACACTAGAGAACCAACAGGGAAGTCTTGCCAGGCTCTGCTTCCAACTCTAAGAACAGACAAGGTCTTGGAGGGTCTACCTGAGCCCAGGTGCCCACAGGGAGCCCAGTTGATTCCAGGAACCCTGGGAAGGCAGTATAGTTCTGGGGTCAGTGACAGTGGTTCTGCAGGTTGTGTGCTCTGCGGCCCTGGGCCAAGCCCAGGCTCTTGGCATGCAGCTGTTTCTCTAGAGGAGTTGAGTCCTGCAGCCAGACCAGGTAAGGAGGAAAGCCCTGTACCTGCTTTAACTTTGCCCCTCCCCAGATGAAACTTGTGCCAGGAAGGGAGGAGGGCTTGTGGAGTTGTACCTGCACATGAGTTGTGCCGGAGGGTTCCTGGGGCCCAACAGGGCAGATGCAAGCTCTGCCTTCCTACAGGAGGAAGTCTAGTCCTGGGACCCCGGCCCTCATTCTCAGGCAACCCTACCGCATTTCCTAGAAGCCAAGGAGGAAGGCCTTCTGAGGAATTCTGGCTTGGGAGCTCCTGGCTGATCTCCAGGGATAAATTAAGATATGCAAATCTTCTGGGGTAGACCGAAAAAGCCAATTCCTATCCCTTTTCTTGAGGCTTCTATGTCAAACCCTGTTAAAAGATTCTTAAGCCAGAAGGACAGGAAGTTCTGCATCTACCCTAAAATAAATCCATAAGAGGAGCCTTTTAGAAATCTGAACAGCCAGCGACACTTTTGGAAGCAAGTGCTCAGAATCGGTGTGCTGGATGACACACTAAGAGATGACTCAGCACAGTGACCTGCATCATGGAAACTGCTGGTGCCGTGGACACTGTCTTTTGTCATGTGGCCAGGGAGGTTGAACCAGACAGCCTACTAAATGATCATGGCAGGAGAGACTGAGGAGGAGCAGCGGGTAGAACAGGCCAGAGGCTGGTCTCCCTGAGCCACTGCAGCTGGTGGGATTGGAGAGAGGGCAAGGAGGTGGGGACCAGGGAATGAGAGAATGCAGAGGAGGTCAGTGTCCAGGATGGGGACAAGTGATGCAGGACATCCTGGCCAGGTAATAGTTTTTAATTCTCCTGTTTTCTTGAATAGAAAAACTAGTCATTATGCTAAAAGGAGTTTTCCCATGAATGATTTGGGGAAATTCTGATAGTTGCAGTCCTTCTGGGAAGGGATGCCAAGTGCAAAGCCAATATTGTCTGCAGGCACACAAGAAGTCAAGGTCAACAGAAAGCCTGGATTCAGCCAACATTCATTGAATGTCCACTTCACTCTAGACACATCATGCACGTGAATACACCTGAACCTGTGTCATCTAGCATGCAACTTTCCAGGACTTGCCTTCCAAAAATATCTATTGCTATGTAGATTTCTGAAGGCTCCTCTTGTTGATTTAGACACAGACTTAAGTAGCCTATTGACTTAAGAATCCTCTTCATTTGTTAATAAGATTTGACTCAGGAACCTCAAGGAAAGCAGATAGGAATGGGTGTGAGAGAGAAAGATGAGAGGTGTGGCTGTCTACTGGTTGCTTACAGTAGAGTAAGGGAGACAGGTATGGCAGCCAATAATTATACCACCATGTAGTAGGTGTTTAAACAAGGCTGAACACTGCATTTTGGAGCTCAAAGGAAAGATGAGTAACTGGGGAGCAGGGGGAGGAAGGTAAGAGGAGGAGAAGTGAGTTGAGGAGCAGCAGTAGCATAGCAAGCCTTGAAAAATAAGTAGCAGGGATGGGGAGGGCAAGGCACGCACACCAGCATGGCGCAGGTGCAGAGGTCGGCAAAGGCGTGGCATATATAGGGAAGAATGGGAGCACTGGGCCCTGGGCTGCGTGTGTGTGTGTGTGTGTGTGTATGTGTGTGTGTGTGTGTGTGTGTGTTGCAATCCTGGGAGCCGAGACCGGGGACAGGGGGAAGCAGGCTTGTGTGTCAAGTGGAGCAGTCAGGGCTCAGGCTGTTGGGGAATGGCAGAGGTTTCTGAACAGGAATTTTTGTGATTAGCTTTGTTTTCTAGGACTGGCACTGGGTATTCTTCCTTCCTTATCAGGCTGTGGGTATAAATGAAGTGACACTGGTGGTGAGATTGGCGTTTTGCTCCTGTAATTTCATATGACCCTCCCACCTGCTGAACTGCAGGAAACAACCTCCTTTAAGGACCCCAAGCCAAGTAGGAGATCTCAGGGAGGGCCTGGGATGGGGGTGGTTCCTTCTGGTAATTTCAGGCCTTTTCCTACCTGGTCACTCAGTGGCTCTCCAGCCTGGGGCTGCAGTCTGCCTCCCACAGGCTCTTCTGCTGTCACTCAGACCACCTGTGCTCACCTGTCTTCTGCGGGTAGGGAAGGTGCTCCTTCATGTTCTGTCCTGTTCTGTCATCTTTGTCTGTCATGCTCATTCCTACCTGCTTTCCTGGAGATTCTTGAGTCAAATCCTATTAACATATGGAGAGGACTCATAAGTCAGTAGGCTACGCAATGCTGTGTCTAAATCAACAAGGGGAGTCTTTTCAAACTCTGCAGGTGCATGGTAGAGTTACTTAGGCCTAGAAATGTCACAAGGTTTCATCAAACTTATTTTTTTTTTTTTAGCTTGACACCCATATCTTTCTCCCCAGCGTACAGAGCTGGATTTGAAGCTCATTTTTAAGGAACCATTTGCTGGTTTGGGCTATTGTTGAAAGCCTTTTAGCCTCTCCTGATTCAGGTCATCAGTATGAGTTTGTGGTTGTATTAAAGTAAATTCCCAGCAAATCAGAAATAGTTTAGAAAGCATTTTGAATTTGGGGAGGTTTTCCATCGTGAATGCTGTGCTTCTTTAGTGTCAGTAATTATATAGCAGGAGGCAGAAGGCATAGTGGACATGGATGGGTTCTGGAATCAAACTGCGGTGGTTCAAATCCCAGTTCTGCCACTTACTGTGTGGCCTTGAGCACTTACTTAGTTTTGTTCTGTCTCAATTTGCTCATCTATAAAATGGGGATAATAGCAGTCCCTACTACACAGAATTATTGCAAAAATTAATGGATGAAAAAGGTTTCGTGCAGTGCCTGCCACAACATGAGGGCTCAGTAAATGCGATGGTGGTGATGGTGATAATTCTAGAAGCAGCTGCTTTCTGTGCCAGCTGGTAGGGAGAAAAAGGAAAGACAGCCGTAAAGTTGCAGCCATGTGGAATGAGGCTAAATCAGTAGAACTTTCAGATGGGTTGAGCTGGAGAACGTGGTTTTGTCTTCCACATGGGCAGAGTTGCAAGAGGTTGCAGAGTATTTTTCTGTGGATAAGATTCAGGCTAGGGCTGACTACTATTTTTACAGGGGATTTTAAGTGTAGCTTTGTGCAGAGTTGGGGGAATAGATGACCTGAGTGTGGTAGGTATTGTCTGTTTGAAATAATGTGGCTTTCATCACAGGGGGTGGAGGAGTTTGAAAAAGTGAGTTTGAAAAAGATAAGCTGCGAAAGGAAGAAAATATTTCCCTTTTGCTTGTGCACCCTGGTTGTTCTGAGAGCACAGTGCTGGCAGGCTCGGAGACTAATTGAATAATTGCTAGAAGCCCCCAGCTGCCTTCTGGCAGCAGAGGCTCCAGGGCAGAAGGTTACTCAGCTGCTCACTAAGGAAGGCTGGGTCTTGCCCACCCTGGCCTTGGAGCCTGGTGCTGCTGCTCAGTGTTTAGCCTGGATGGTAGGAGGTGTCCTCATGAATTTTACTGTCTCCTGTTGTTTTTGTTTATAGGCAGGGAAGGTAGTGGGACCACCGGAACCCTAAGAGGCCCCCCTCCAAGCCCCATGTCCCAGTGATTTTCTGCCCCAGACTGTGTAGGGAGGATAGATTGAGTGTCCAAGCTGGCCAAGCTAGATGGTGCTCCATGAAGAAGTCCTGTGTCCGCATGTCCTTTAGCAATTCCTAGTGCTTGTGGACTTTGTGGGGCATAAATAGCCGAATAGTCACCAAGGGAAGGCGTCTCTTCTCTTCATCTCTCAGCCCTCCATTTTTGTGTAAAAATAATTTTCTATTATCAAAGGCTTCACATTAAAATTTTAGTAATTAAATAAAGTTAATTTTAGAAAAAGAAAGAAAACTCCCCTTCCCACCAGCAAAATTATTTTCGTAGCTTCTGCTTTAGTCTTAGCCGTGTTGTGAATATAGTTTTAAAGATTTGCAACCAATAGTCTACAACTTGTAGTCTAGGTTTTCACTCAACATTGTAAGTATCATTAGTGCTGCTATATGGTTTTCATGATTATGTTTTAGGGCTTCATGATATGTTTTCCCTGGATACCATTATTTATTTAATCATTTCATATGAATGCATATTTAGATCATTTCTTTACTTTTGGCTATGATGGTGATTGCTGTATTGCCTTTGTATTCATAGTTAGTTTCTTCTGTTAAATTCTCCTTTAGATAAAATCCAAGAGATAGCCTTACTGGGTTGAAAGGTATGAACATTTTTATTCTTTTTAATATATATTACCTTCCAAAATGATCAAACCAATTTACAATTTTACCAGCTATGTGTGATGGTACCATTTCCTTTCCAATTTCTCTCACATTGGCTATTGCCATTGAAGTACATATTACAATTTTTTGTACATACCAAAACATAGAACCCCATATCTGCTTCAATTGCATTTCTTGGATTATTAATATAATATCTCCCCTCTATCTGACCCTTTAGGCCAGGAAAACCTACTAATCCACCATGTTCTGCTGGCCTTAGCTTTCTAGGACATTCCCACAAACCCCAACTTAATCCTGAATCCATTTTCACTGATTCTTAAACCCAACTAGAATCTCCCGGTCTGCTCTGGGCCCCCACCAGATCTGATTCTCTTCCAGATTCTTCGAGTGTGGCATGTTTTCTATCTAGTGGACTGCTCCAATTGTTTCAATTAAGAAATGACTGTGGATGCTCTCTAGACAGCATTGCTCCCTCTCTTGATGGTGGGCACTGATTTAGATAATTAGTACGAGTGGTGAAGGACCTTTTCCCATACATTCGATTGTAATGTGTTTTCTGTTGTGGGAGCTGTCTATGTCCTTTGCCATTTCATTTATGCATTTGTTCCAACAAATATTACTGAGTGCCTAAGATATTCTGGATGGTAGAGATATGACAGAGAAGATATAGGCTCTACCCTCGTCCAGCTCACGTTCTACTGGGGGGCACACACAATTAATAAGCAAGTGAGTGAATGTCTATGTCGGGCAGTGATAAGTGCTAAGGAGACAAACACTAAGGTAGGGTAAACGGACAGATACTACTGGGGAAGTGTGAGCAAGGGTGTGCTGGAGTTGGCTTGCACCAGCTCTGGAAAATTGTGTGCTTCATATTCAATGACCTCATGTTGGTAGCTTGATATTGGCCACAGTGGGCGTATTAAATTAGACACAAAAATGCTACAATTCAGGGACAGCTGGTTGTTAAGAACTTGCCAGTGTACTCTCAGATATGGGATGACTATTTTGTGTAGGTTAGTCAGGGAAAATCTCACTGAGAAGGCAATATTTGTGAAGAGACCTGGAGGAGGTGAGGGAGGGAGCCATAGAGGGGTCTCGGGGAACAGCATTCCAGGCAGAGGGGACAGCCAGTGCAAAGTCCTGAGGCATGGTATGGTTGGCATATTTTAGACATGGCAAGGAGGCCAATGAAGAAGATTTGGAGGGGGTGGAAAGAAGGAGAAAAGTGGTAAGAAATGAGATGGGAAGCAAGGGGGCAGGGGCTTTGTAGGAGATAAGATCAGATGTAGGCCGTATAGGTCATTATAAACATTCTCCTGATTCGAGATGTAAGCCACTGGAGAATTTTGAGTTGAGAAGTGACAGATTCTGATTTCTGTTTTAAAAGGATCACCCTGGCTGCCACGTTGAGAATAGAACTATAGAAGGGCAGAATTCCAATCATGAAAAGGCTATAAAAATAATCCAGGAAAGAGTTGATGGTTGCTTGGATTGGTATGGAGGTGGTGGGCAATGGTTCGATTCTGATTATGTAGTCAGGAAAGATCGGACAGTATTTGCTAATGGATCAGACAGGCTGCGTGTGAGAAAGAGCCGAGGATGATCCCTTTCCATCAAGGCCATTTCTTACATTAACTCCAAAGAGCTTGTTCCAGTTCAGGAAGATTGCAGATGTGGCGGCAGAGTCTACCACCCAGCGGTTTGTTTGGTTTGTATTTCATTCTTTACGCAAATCTTATTGTAACGAAAGATTCCCTTTCACCTATGCTTGATTCTCAGCAATTCAGTCCTAAAGAAGCCAGCCAAGGACAACTGTGGGGGAAAGTGCTGGATGTCCACAGAAATCCATTCTCCCCTCTCCCATACGCAGTGGCAGAGTTTATGCTGGGCACGAGGCGTCTCTGGAACCGAGTGTGGGCCAAGGGGGAGGGGGTGAGTGGAAGTATCTCTTCCAGGTGATTATCAGAAAGAAGCAAGAAAAGCCATTTTTCTGAAATTTTTCTCTTCTTACCCCATAAGCTCAGTCACAGATGTCAGATGGGCCCATGACTGGGCCGTGACTGTGGAGCGACAGGATGGAGGGAACCGAGGCTCTGTGTCACCACGTGGAACAGACTGCTCATCTCCCTCAGGACTGTCCTATGAGAAAGGAAGTACGAACTTCCTCGCAGCACAGCTTCCTGGGAGGCTTCCATTCCAGCGGCTTAGCCTTTACCCTAACGGAGACAAACGCCAATTCCAAAACAAACCAACCAGCAGAACATCAGAAAGTCCAAAGTGACATATTCCAACTGATGAGGAAAGCCGGAAGGAGCAGAACCTTTTGATGAGGACAAACTGGCAGGAGACCAAGGGCAAAGGGCCGTCTATCAGCTGGCAGCTCCCACGGAAGGCTGGCCATGAGTAGGTGGGGGTGGTGAGTCCAGACCTACACTGGCCAAAGGGAGTAGAAAGACACTGGGTGAAGGAGAGGAAAGAACGCTGGAGTTTTAAGGCAGGTTGATTTTCCCTGCGTGAGATCAATCCGTACTGGGAAGTGGGGCTGAGGACCAAACGTGGGCCTGGAGAGGAAGTTGTTCCACTGGGGAGAAGGCAAATATGAAAAACCATCGTGGGAGAAGATATTCTTGCAGTCCCTGAGGAGGTGGGCAGGAATGACCCAGTAGATCTTTTGAAAAATACATCTTTTATTGGCCACGCACTAACCTAAATCTATGGCGAGGGAGGGGAAAAAGACGCCTCACAACCTTCCCCATTAAAGTTAATGGGGAATCACCTATAAAAAGTCTAAGGGCAGAAGATGGGATGATGAATCTATAGGATTATTTCATGAAGCTTCCAAAAGATAAATAAGGCTCGTAAGAGACGTGTTTATTGGTGAACAATTTATATCGGTGTGCGTACCCTCAGCTGGAATGTAATTGCTGAGGATAAGGTGGGAAACGATTACCGAGTCTGACTCCAGCTGGCGCTGCACCGGTGGGAATGCAGTAAATAACTGCTGAGTCGCAATGAATACAAAGTGACGCGCTGGGTGAGCGCTCCCGGAGAGCCAACGCTACCTCTTCGCTCTCTTCAAGAAGCTGGGATTGCCTGGCACTTGGGGAAAGCAGCAAGATTTCCTTTGAAGGCCAGGACAATGTCTTCGGTAGGAGGAAAGGAGCGGTGCCCAGTACCCCAGGGCCCTGCTGAGGGTCTGGGTGAGCCCAAGTTTCAGCCGGAGGAACTGGATTTCCACCGGCTCCGTAGCCCTCTGGGCAAGTCCGCAGCTGAAAGAGCTCTGCCTGCTTCCCTTCTCTCTGCATTTCCCACACTTTGTCACTCTGTGGGGACATTCCTATAGTTCCACTCCTCATCTCTCAAATATGCCCCGGTCTCTTGTGGTTTGGCGTTCAGCCCGCCACTCTGCAAAGGCTGCTCCCGCTGCTGCTGTGCAGTGCGGCGGTTAATAGGCACACGGGCTGTAAAGTGGACCTTGCCTGGGTTCAAATCCTGGCTAGTGCCATGTGTCAGCTCTGTGATGTTGTGCAGAGTGTCCGCATTTGTGAAACGAAGATAATATTTGTTTAGGTCTATTTTTCCCACTAGACTGTGACTGCCATGAGGGCAGAAACTGGGACTACTCTTTTCCTTATATTCCTAGATGCTAGAACAGAAATAGGTATACCACAGGTGCTCATAAATGCTTATCTAAAAGCAGCAGTGTGTGGAGAAATGAATTGGTGTCCAGCTGAGGTCAGGTCCCCCAAAGAAAAGGCAATGGGCTGTCCTATCCTAATTAGTTGGGTATGTGTATAGGGGTGCTATCACTTTAGGTTAATGTTTCTAGAAGAATTGAAGAAGCCCATTAGCTACAAGGCACAGGGAATGGGGTGGAGACAGGGTGGGGATTGGCTGTCAGCATCCACCTCATTAGGGTTCCCAAGGGTGACATGGATTGAACAGGGAAGGGCAGTCGTGAGGCCCACCTTAGGGAAGTACAAAGTGGTTAGCAGTTGGACTTCTGTTAAGCCAGTTGTGGTATGTTATTTGCAGAAAGGACCACAGTTATTTCCCCTCTCCATAGCCACGCCTCTCTGCAATGGCACTGTGCAGTTCTTCCCATCAGGAGGTGAAGTCTGTTTCCCTACCCCTTGAGTCTGGGCTGGCCTGCTGGTGATATGAGATCAATGGAATCAGAGCCAAGTCAGCCCAGTGGTCCAGGGTGGGCCTCAGAAGTGTAAGACAGCACAGTGAATATCAGCAAAGCCCACCAACGGGTGACTTGTGGCTGATTGCAGATGTGTGAGGGAGCCTAGCCAAGAACAGGACCACCTAGGTGAGCCCAGCCCACAGTACCATGGGCTAAGTAAATCGTGGTGGTTTTAGGCCATTTAGTTTTGGGGTTATGCAGCAATAGTTAAGTAATATATCATTTAACACAGTTGGGTGGGATCTGAGAGTCAGAGAAAGTGATATGTGTCCCTTACCTTATGTTCAGCTCTCACTGCGAACAAATGCCCGTGCCTTTGAAACTTATTTATTTACTTATTTATTTGAGACAGAGTCTTGCCCTGTCACCCGGCTAGGGTACCGTGGTGTCATCATAGCTCGCAGCCACCCCAAACCCCTGGATTCCAGTGATCCTCCTGCCTCAGCCTCCCAAGTAGCTGGGACTACAGGCATGCGCCACCACACCTGGTTAAGTTTTCTACTTTTTGTAGAGATGGGGTCTCTCTATGTTGCTTAGGCTTGTCTCCTGGTCTCAAGTGTTCCTCCCGCCTCAGCTTCCCAAAGTGCTAGGATTACAGGTGTGAACCACTGCGCCTGGCCTTTAAAACTTCCTTTTATCAGGCATTATAGCGGAACATTTCTGACTGATGTCTGGGTCAACGGCACAGCTGATCAATAGGACGGTCAGTCCGCATCCTGTCTCCGGAGGCTCAGTTCCAGAGTCTCTCTTGTCTTTGGACATCATCTTCAAACAGAGCCAGCTGCAATGGCGACGTTGTCCACAAAAGATCCGCCTCGGCTCTGTCTGCCACTCATGGGTAAGCACAGGAAGTTAAAGATTGTCGCGCTGACAAGTCTAGGCTTGAAAGCTGACACTGACTAGCTGTGGGATATGAACTTCCTGAGTGTCAGCTTTCTCATCAGTAAAACGGGGACAGTCACACTTGCCTCACAGGGTCATTGTTAAGTTTAAATGAGATAGTTCACATATGGGGCCCAGCACACTATAGGATTGTCGTGAACGTGGGGCAAGTCACAAAGTGGGGAGCCCAGCAAAGGTGTTCCCTACCATGTGAATGGGGAAATAGAACCAGTGTCCCGTTGCCAGCTACAGGCCTAAGTTCAGATCAGCTGAGAGGTGTTGGAGGAGGCCTGGGGCAAGTGAGGCTGCCCCTCTGCCTCAGAAATCATGAGCCTGGCATTGGGTCCTGTCTTTAAAGACTTAGTCAATGTCCTGGTCAAGACAGGGCCACACTCTTGGCAAACCTTCTCTACTCTTTGTGCAGGCAATATAGTGTTTAGTCAATTTCTTCCTATTTCTGAGCCCAGAAGTGATTGTCTTGGTGTTTTCCTCATAGGAGAGCATACGAGTTGAGAATAGTTTGCTCATTTGCACCCAATTTCTCTCCTTCCCCACCCAGGCCGCCCTCCACCCTTCACATTGCTCCAATTCCTGTGGGCCAGCGTGCTGAGCCCAGGGTGTGGATTTACGCCCACCAGAAGGCTGATTGAGGGTTAGGAAAAATCATCTGGGATGTGATGACAATCACAGGCACGGACCCTAGAGTTGTGGCTGCTGTTTCTTTTCATAGACTTCTCCCAGGGGGCCTCGGTTCTAAGCAGTTGCCAATAGCTGCTAAAAACGTTCTTATTTCCCCGTGGCTGTAGAAAACCTTAAAGGGGAAAACACTTAAGTGTTGGGTCATCTCTTCTTTTTGTCACCTTAAATTTCTTTCCATAGTCTTCCCGAATTTTTGTATATATACACATATATACACTGATATACATATATGAATTTTCTCTTTCCACATATATGTATGAAGAGAAAATACATACATGTACAATGGGATCATACTGATTACTAGCCTTTCTTTTATACTTAATAGATCATAAACATCATTTCTGATCAGTAAACATTTTTTAAAAGGCCATAATTTGGAGGCAAAAGTCAAATTTGGTGCATATGGGATTTGTTTGGCAGTGTTTTTAAGGACTTGAATTTGAACACCTTAAGAAGAGGCATATATCCTTCAATCCCTCACTGGCCCTGGAGGCATCTGAAGTTGTCATCCTGAGTTTTATATCATTGTTTACAATTACTATGATCCTACCATATCAATATTTCTCAGTAGAGAAATTTTGGCAATTTTGAGCCAGATAGTTCCTTGTTGCCTGGGACTATTTTGTACGTTGCAGGACTTTTAGCATCCCTGGCCCCCCCCAACTCTATGCCAGGAGTGCCCCCCGGTCTATGTGATAACCAAGACTTACACCATGCATGTCCACACTGAGCCATCTGTTCTCATCTTGGGCTAATGATGAAATCATCATAAACTGTCCTATATAGATATGTTTAGGTATGATGACCTTATGTCCTATTTTACCTGGGACAGTCCCAGGGACTCCTGTGGTTCGGGTATATTTATTAATAGCACCCCCTTTCACTCTCAAAACTATGCCTGTTTGGATGACAAGCTGGTTGGTCACCCTAAGTATAAGGTCCTGCTTTAGTAATGGCTAGACTTGTCAGGTTCTGCCCAAGAAAGACTAAATGCACCAAAGGTGCTAAGCATGTCTTCCCAGAGTTAATCTGTCACATAGTGAATGGCTTCTACTGGGGATGCTATGGACAGAACTGACTTCCAACTGCAGAGCTGAACATTATGGCAGTCAGCAACACAGGTACATTTTAAAAAATATGAGCAAGGATTGGTTTAAGGCCAGAAATAGGTTGGAGAAACAAATATCTGGTAACCCCTTTAGATTCAAGAAGGCCTAGAATGGTATTCCCATGGAGAATGCATGGTCTAGAGAGGCCTGCCCAGGCTCCATGTTTTACAGATTAAGAAACTGTTGCCCAGAGAAAGGAAGGGAAGCAGAACCTCAGGGTATGAAGGGCTTAAAGGTCCCCTTGCCCTCCCCGCCTTGGAAGTTTGCATTTTCCCTGAGTGTATGCACAGGTGGAGGGTTAGCCTCACTCAGAACCTTGAACCATGGGTCATAGATACTACCCAGGGAAGAGGCAGAGGCAGAGGCAGAACCCAGGGCTCCCCAATCTTGGACCAGAACTCTTTACTTGGTCCATTCTGTCTCTCCTTGGATTTCCTCCTAAGATGCTTAACCTCCATCCTTCCGTGTATATCTAAAAGATGAAACTGGCTTGGAAATACCAAATGTCTCTGAGAGAGGGTTCCCAGAAGCTACAAGAGATACACATTCAATAGTTGCTTAAAAAACAAGCACAGTGGGCTGGGCGTGGTGGCTCATGCCTGTAATCCTAGCACTCTGGGAGCCCGAGACGGGTGGATCGTTTGAGCTCAGGAGTTTGAGACCAGCCTGAGCAAGAGCGAGACCCCTGTCTCTACTAAGAATAGAAAGAAATTAACTGGACAACTAAAAGTATATAGAAAAAAAAATTAGCCAGGCATGGTGGCACAAGCCTGTAGTCCCAGCTACTTGGGAGGCTGAGGCAGAAGGATTGCTTGAGCCCAGGAGTTTGAGGTTGCTGTGAGCTAAGCTGACACCATAGCACTCTAGCCTGGGCAACAGAGCGAGACTGTCTCAAAACAAAAAACAAACAAACAAACAAACAAAAAAACACAAGCACAGTGAGTGAGAACCTTCTGTGGGCTGGTTTGAGATGTGGATTCCATTGTATTTGACCTTGGACAACTTCTGATCATCTCACTAATGCTTCATTCATCCTGGGCGTGGGAAAGCTTTTCCTCAGGAGCTGTGCCTGAGCAGCAGCCAGTTGTCTGAGATGTGGAAGAGGATTCACTTCAAAACTTCTAACTCTGGAAGAGTTGGGCTCCCAGCATGGAAGGTGGCTTGGGTTGACCTGGCTGCAAACCCCATTTCTGCTTGATGCTGTTTCCAGCTGGATCTTCAAGTGTTCTGAGCAGTCCCCATGCAGGAAACACGTTCTGCATGGAAAGCCAAGTTTCTTGCTATTGTTTATTCTTATTTTTGGCCTTTTATGGGATTGTGTTCCTTTAAAGAGACCTGCCAGCCATTACTTGTGGGTAGCTCTGTCTTTTGACACATGATTTGCTCTGTGTTGGCTAGACATGAATCTCTGGCATTATAACAATCTGGAGACGACAGAATTTTACAAGAGGTGGTGCTTTTCCTTCCATTGAGTTTGTTGAATGTTGTTTCTGATAGAAACATCTATCATCTAACCTCCTCTGCTCATCTAACCTCACCTTTGATTCACCTTTGATTCAAGCTCCTCACCAGGAATGGTGTATTGCTTCTGGATTATTAGAATTAAAACTATTCTGAACAGATGTGGCATAAAACACTTTGGGGATTAATTCAAGTTAATATAAAATATTAATCTAAATAATGCTATCATTTGATGGGCACTATATGCTGTATCTTTGCTAAGTACTTTCATGAACTACCTCATTTAGTCCTTATAACTCCATTGTGATGTGTGTATTATTAATTCTCTCATTTTACAGAGTATAAAGTTGAGGCTCAGAGAAGTTGAGTTGCTTGCTCAAGAGTAGACAGCTACTAAATGGCAGAGCTAAGATTCAACTTCAGGTCAGCCTGATGCAGAGCCTGATCTTAACTACAGCATTATAGTCAATGCCCAGAGAACTTGGGGGAAGGGTGCCCCATTCACCTCTTTTCTCAGAGGTATATAAATTCCCAGTGCCTCTTCTTACCAGGGATACAGTGTGGGATCACAAAGAGAGGTCTGGCCCTGAAGTCAGAAGATCTGGATTTGAGTAGCAACACCTGTCCTGCCTGAATTAAGTCTATTGTGAAGATTGAATGCTACAATGCACAATGATTAAGGTCTTTATAATTGTAGGTTGTGATGGCTTTTATAAAAGATGGCTCTTATGTATAAATATATATACCTGTTTCTACCTGTGCATATGTAACACAGCACTGCCCCCTACTCCCACACATCCAATGATGATGGGTGTATATCAGGTTGCTCTCAGTTGGACAAGTCATCCTCGGGACTGGGATTTCTAAAGTGGAAGGGACCTAAGAGATCATCTGTACATTACAAATCAGGAAAATGAGGTTTGGTAAAAGATTTCTTTGTACTTTTCCCTGGACTAGCAGAATGACATTGAGGGTTACAGACCAGTGACTCAAGGGTAGGCAAGAACCAAAAGAGATATAACATTTACATGTAGTATAGATTATTAAGTATGAAATGTCCTGTGTCCTTAAGTACTAAGTTTGACAGTTGATATCTCTGGCTTTCACTTTGACACTTCTTGTTTTATTTTTATTGTGAAAGTACATCCTCGGTCTTTCGAGTGCATGTTTTGGCTTGTGATTATCTTTCAAAAATTTTTTAGAGCAATTTTTGTGAAACTATGGGTAAGTAAAAAATCTGTGTTATTTTCGAATATGAGTTCAATCGTGGAACCAGTGCAGTGCAGATAGCTTGAAATATCAATGAAGTGTTTGGGAAGAATGTAGCTAATAAAAACACAGTACACTGATGGTTTGAGAACTTTCATTCTGGTGATTTTAATCTTGAAAATGAGCCATGTGAGTGACTTGAGACCAAGGTGGATAATGATAAGCTGAAAGTTCTAGGAGAAGTGAATCCATCTCAACCTACTTGTGAATTAGCAGCAAGGTTTGATGTTACTATACCAACAACATTGGACCACTTGAAATAAATGAGCAAGGTAAATAAGCTGGATGGATAGGTTCTAGATGAATTAAGTGAGCATCTAAAGAGAAATCATCTCTAAGCTTGCCTTTCTTTGCTTTCACAATATAAAGTCAAACAATTTCTACACTGTATTGTCACGTATGATGAAAAATGGATTTTTTTGACAATCTCAAGCATTCAGCACAATGGTTGGATAAACACGAAGTGCAGAAACACAGTCCAAAACTGAATATTCATAAAAAAAATCTAATGGTGTCTGCTTGGTGGTCCAACACTGGTATTATCCACTACAGCTTCATGAAACCTCATCAATGGATTACAACAGATGTCTACTGCAACCAATTGGATGAAATGATGAGGATGCTTGCAATTAAGCAGCCAAAATTGGTCCCTAGAGACAGGCCCATCCTCTTGCAAGACAATGCTTGACCACATGTCGCACACAGAATTCTGCTCAAACTACAGATGCTATACTTGGGAACTCTCTGTCATCCACCATATTCACCAGACCTTGCACCAACTGACTACTACTTCTTCCAGGCTTTGGACCACTTCTTGCAAGGAGAAATATTCAATTCTCCACAAGCTGTGGAAAATGCCTTTTGTGATTTCATCACCATTTGCTCTCCAGGCTTCTTCACTGCTGGCATAAACATGCTACCATTAAGATGGCAAAACTGCGTTGATAGTTCAGATGCATACTTTGATTAATCGTACTGATTCTTGTTTGAGACATAATAAATTCCACTTTTGATTTGAAATTGGATATTCATATTTAATGACCTAATCTATGGGCCACTTCTCCCACTAATAATATTGTAAAGCTTGGGTCACCTAGTAGGATGAACCCAGTCTAGATTTGGAGAAGAGCAGACTGGAGCCAGAGTTGGCCAAGATTGCTGGGGGGAGCAAGAAAGGAAGGTTTCAGGTGGGTGAACAGTGCTACCTATAAGAGAGAGTATTCAGAAAGCTTCACCACCTGAGGTGACCTGATGCTATTTCTTCTTCTCATGTCTTCACTTTCCATGTGTACTGTATACTGTTCTATGGCTCCATACCTGTGGGTCATTAGGTTTTATTATATTTAGGGAAGTTGACCTGAGAGTATATATTTGATGTCCCAAGACTAGGAAGTGCTCCAGCGGGGAAACTGCACTGGGTCTATGAACTTGGGTGAAAAAGACCCAGGTGAAGATTTGATCCCACAAGGTGTAAGGGGCCAGTCAAAATTCCATACTAATTCCACCCGTGATCCCCATAGACTTCACAGCTACCAACTCTTTTCTCAGAGGTCCAGTTAACCCCACACTCCTTTTTTCTAGTCTTCCTGCAAATGCCTGGTCCCAAACCAAACTAGATGAGAGGGTACCAACAAATAATCCAAGTCCACAGCTGACAAAACAACCCACAGCACACGTCTTGTGCCCAGATGGGGACTGGAGGTCAACTGTGTCATCTGTCTTTATGGAAGAGAGCATGTTATTATACTAATTACAGTGTACTGGGCTTGACTGGGAACTAAATATAGATACATGTGGCTTTCGGAGACAGGCACCAACATTCCTTTGGCTTTCTTTGCTATGTGATTTTTTTGGAGAAATCTTTGTCTTGATTAGAAAAGAAAAAGGCTGCCAAAAGCTATGCTGTCTTGTGCATTTTCAAAAGGGCAGCCTGCATTTGACCAGTGCCACTGTCACCTTTGCCACGTTCACAGTGCTGTTCCCTACCGTCACGTTCCCTACTGCCACGTGCAGTTGTAAAAGGGACAAAACAGGCAGCCCCACCCTGTGTCTCTCTGTTGCAGTTTTTCAATTTCTGGGCTCCTTGCATCACTTAATGAAGAACTGCACACCACAGCCCAGCCTTGGTGGGCCCAAGAGACCTTCTCCCTGGAGAAGATATTGGAGAGGGGTTTGGGCTGACTCTGCAACAGGATGAGAGAAGGAATTAGCATTTATTGAGTTCCTGCTGTGTGCTCTCCGGTGCCAGATGCTTTTGCTGATCACTGCAGAAACTCTGGGAGGTAAATGAATTGGAGGCTCTGGATAAAGAGGCAAATGGTGCAGCTGGAATCTGGGCCCACGTCTGCTCATTCCAAGCCCATGTTCTCCCTGTGTTATATCAGGATACAATTAATCCACGGCAGGAAATACAAACTTCTTTGTGCCCTTTCTTGCCCATGTAATATCTCTTGGGTGATATGGTGGAGGTAGGAAACACTCTTACTATGTCTGCTCTCAGGCAGGCAGAATAAATGTATGTCCACACACTGAAATGCCTTTGGTGGCCTGGTGGCATAGGTAAGTGTGAGTGAAGTGTGATGAATAGCATGTTGTGGGGAGGGATGCTACAATGGAACCAGGACCCACAGACATGCCTCATTAAAAGGCATCAGCATTCATACTTTTAAAACCACTGTCGGCCAAACCAAGCATGCCTGTGACCCAGTCAGGACCAAGGACCGCCATGTGGGGACTACTGATTCAATGTCCCTCTAGGTATTGACAGCAGTGTACCCTGCCAGGTGCCAATGTGCCCTGCCTAGTGTGTCCCTTTAGGGACTGATGATTGATTTGATTTCCTCATTCTCTAAAAGGGAGAATAAATATATCACCTACACAAATTTAAAGACTACACACCCCCCTCCAACAGTAGGAATATAGTGAGGATTAACTTTATTCTTTGTACTTTCCTTTCAAATTCTTTTGCATATTAAAAGAAAATGCAGCATGTGAGAGCTTGAAAGCAACCTTCGTGTCCCGGTCCATTTTATAGATGAAGAAACTGAAGTCCAGAGGGAAAAGGAGCCTTCCTAGTTTCACAGAGCTAGTTATTAGGAAAGCTTGTCGTAGAGGACCTGACTGCAAGCCAGCAGTCCTTTCAGTACTTACCCATCCACGCACAAGTGTGTGGGCCAGACAACAGTCAAAGTATCATGTGCGGAAATGCTTGCAGTGGTGGTTACACTGCCTTATGGTCAAGGTTAGGCAATGTGACTCTGTTCAGCCATCAGAGGAGGACTGGACAGAATTTGCTTGAAAGGCCTCTTGGCTGAGTGTACCTGTATCAAGATGTGAAGATGTGAGCCTGGCTCTCTAACCCATCCCCCACTCAGCCTGGGCTATATACAAGCCGTGACCATCCGGGTGGGAGATGTCCTGTGAGGGATGCTTTTGGTCTGAGAACAAAGCAGTGAAGTCCTCCCTCTGAATGAAGCAAGAGACTCTGAGCGAACAGGTAAATGTTAAACCAAATTAAAAACCCTACATCCTATGGGCTGAAATTTGTTCTAGCTCTAGATGAAAGGTGCTTTGAATTCCTTGAGGGAAAGAAGCAGAATATTAGAGGTAGAAGGAACTCTGAAGAGGAACCAGTCAAATTCCTCATCACCAATGGGGAAACAGGTATAGGAGGGGAAGGCATGATCACCCTTAAGGTGTGTGAGCCCCAGGAAAATATTTTTTGCAGGGTCCCTGTCTATACAGACTATTCGATAATAAATGTACTAGAAATTTATGAGCCCATCTAAGGGCATAGTAATTTATCAGAAAATATTTAGAATAATGAGTAAAGGTACTTATTAATGTGTTTGTTTATTGTCCTATTGGTGCATGTGGAGTTTCTTAAGGTATCTAGGCACTATATCCCCCTTTTTAGGTCTAAGAACAATCTCTGTATGTTTTTTTATTGTAAAATACACTGCTCCTGGGTAATTTCATATTTCCCACTGTGAGTAAAAGGTAGCAACACTCACAATACCATGCTATTTGGAACCTTTTTGTATTGAAAAAAATAGATTTTCTTGCCTCTGCAGTTCCCTGATGCCATATAGTTAATGCCAGCTTTATCATTAACTTGTGACACTGTATCATGTACTTTGCCACCTGTGAATAATGGCTTCCAGTGACTCTCTCAAAGGTTGTTACTGTGCTTCACAGATGATGACCACTGTATCAGTCAGGGTCACCCAGAGAAACAGAAAAAGTAGGATATGTATATATTAAGAGACTTATTGCAAGGAATTGGCTTACATGATTGCAGGGCTGGCTATGGCTAGGCAAGTCTTAAATCCACAGCGCAGGCTGTCAGGAAGAACAGGTGAAACTTGGGGACACAAGCTAAAGCTTCTGTCCACAGGTAGAATTTCCTTTTCTTCAATCAAGCCTCAGCTCTGTCCTTACCTTTCAATTGGTTGGATGGCACCAACCCAGACTAGCGAGGATAATCTCATGTTGTAGATATGCTTAACATCTACAATCAGTGACTTTATGTAAAGGAGATGCTGTGGACAATAGCTTTACCTGTGTCCAAAAGGTTCAACCTGCCCTTCCTTACACTGTGACCTGTGGATTTAAGACTTGCTTAGCCATAGCCAGCCCCACAATGCATGCAGAGAAAATGAAGCCCTATTCAGTAAATGGTGCTGGGAAAACTGGAATGCCACATGTAGAAGAGTGAAATAAGACTCCTATCTCTCACCACTCACAAAAATTAATTCAAGATGGATAAAAGACTTAAATATAAAGCATGAAACCATATGGATTCTAGAGGAAAATGTAGGAAAGCTCTTCTAGCTATCAGCCTAGGAAAATAATTTATGACTAAGACTCCAATGGCAATCACAGCAACAACAAAAATAAATAAATTGGATTTGATTACCCTAAAAAGTATCTGCACAGCTAAGGAAATCATCAACAGAGCGAATAGACAACTTGCAGAATGGGAGAAAATATTCGCAAGCTATATATCTGATAAAGGGCTAATATCCAGAATCTACAAAAAAATTCAAGCAAATTAGCAAGAAAAAACCAAACAACCCAATTAAAAAGTGGGCAAAAGACATAAACAGAAGCTTTTCAAAAGAAGACGGATAAATGGCAAATAAACATAAGAAAAAATGTCCAACATCACTAATCATCAGGGAAATGCAAATTAAAACCACAATGAGATATCACCTTATCCCTGTTAGAACGGCTTTTATTAAAAAGTTTAAAAACAACAGATGTTGGTGTGGATGCAGAGAAAAAAGAATGCTTATACACTGTTGATGGGACTGCAAATTAGTACAACCTCTATGGAAAACAGTATGGAGATTCCTCAATGAACTAAAAGTAGACTTACCATTTAATCCAGCAATCCCACTACTGGGTATCTACCCAAATGAAAAGAAGGCATTTTATCAAAAGGATACCTGCACTTGAAAGTTTATTGCAGCACAATTCACAATTGCAAAGATGTGGAATCACCCAAGTGCCCATCAATTCATGAGATTAACAAAATGTTGTGTATGTGTACCATGGAACACTACTCAGTCATAGAAAGGATGAATTACTGCCTTTTGCAACAGTTTGGATGGAACTAGTGATCATTATCTTAAGTGAACAATCACAAGAATGGAAAAACAAACACCACATGTACTCGCTATTAAACTGGAACTAACTGATGAGCACACATGTGCACATAGGAATGTAAAACGTAGTGGAAATCAAACGGGGGGAGGGGGAGGAGGGGAGGGGCAAAAACCTACCTAACAGTTACGATGAACAGTACTTAGGTGATGGGCACACTTATAGCTGTAACTCAGCATTACCAAAGTGATCCATGTAATCAAAACATTTGTACCCCTTTAATACTTTGAAATAAATAAAACCTGACCCTCACAATTACAAATGCGAGTCTTATCCAGAGTATGCTGGAAAATATGAATGAGAGTCGGTGGTGAACTGTTGATATTTCAGAGACCTAACTTCATCTTGTGTCTGATGTAAGTGAGTGTCACCTCAAATCAGCAATATCAGCACCATCTGGCAGCCCAATGCTTCATGTTCTGGTTGTGATACATTTACTGTTTCAAATTTTGTAGTAAAATATGTTTTCCAACCATTTCTTCTCTTGAACTCTTTAGGCTGTAATCACTGTATTCCTAAACAGTGATTGTTTTCAATGTTGATTGTACCTTGCGTTTTGCACCAGGAGATAGGCTAAGGCCTAAGCTTGGAGCCATTAGTACAAAGAATTGCCATCTCTTGTCCATCATGGCTTGAGATTGACCTAAGAGAACATGTTGTCAACCACATCAATTGATGGGAAGAGAGGACATTGATCCACAGGCCATTGGCTTTGCAGAGCAACAGTCTTGAAAGCTTGGAGGAAATAGGTACAGCTAACTCTAGGGGACTTCCTGAAAGGAAACAGATCTTGCAGGGTGAGGATGACTGCTCTGGGTGCCCGCACTAGGGGTACACAGAGTAAAATATTCCTGCTACCCTCAGGAACTATGGACCTGAGTGGAACTATGGACCAGAGATGGCACTATGGTCAGAGCACAATTGAGTGAGTGCTAAGCCAGGGGCCCATGCATGGGTTCTATGGTCAAGAGTTAGTGGTGAATTGCTGGTAGTTCAGAGACCTGACTTCATCTTGTGTCTGATGTGAGTGAGTGTCACCTCAAATCAACAATATCAGCACCATCTGACAGTCCAATCTTGTGAGATTTCTTAAAAGAGATACCACACCACAAGGGGGAATGGCTGTGCATCAGGTGGTCCTAGGACAACTGTTTAAACATGAGTCTGGGAGCTCCTCAGTCATCAGGTCAACCCTATACATGGGATAGAGAGTGAGAGAGTTTTCCAAAAAGGAGAAATGGGGATTGGGGCCCACACAGGTTCCGGTCCATGTTCAAGATGTCCCATCCAAAGAGTAATACTGGTCCTGGCTGATTCCAAGCACTGAAATGTTTTAGGGATGCCTTGAGGAAGGCATTCCAAAGTGAGGGTTAAAGGTTGGGGATTGGGTGGGTTTTGGGGATTGAGAGTAGAGGTGGGGAGTGGTGCTAAGGCATGGGGATTAGAGCAGGGGCCCCACTTAATTACCCAGGTCTGAATGTGATTCTAGGAGAAGGAAATTGTTCAGGTTCACATGGTTGGTTGTTGGCAAACCTGTGGTGTCAGTGAGGTATGATCAAGAAGGTTATTGCTAGTAATTATTAAGGGACTGAAGCTTGCAAATGCTTTACTTAAAAAAGTAGGACAGATTTATGGTAATTCCCATGATAACCTCACTCTTACTCACTTGCACTGATGTGCTTTCTTGAGAGGCAGAGGAAAAGAGGGAAGTAGAGCTAGCCCAATGGGAACATAACCTGGCTGCATTATGAGTTTGTTTTCTAGAGCTTCCTTCTAAGGAAGGAATGACCCATGGGGTCAATTCGGCCAGGATGTCAGTATACAAAGGGTACTAAATACTAAAGCATTACTAAAATGTAACAAAATGAAAAAAGCTACAATTCCCATAACTCTTAGAAAGCAAATAGTACATAAGTGGTTCAAGGATGAAGGGGTAGGAGTCGGTGAGCCTGCTAATGGGTATGTGAAAAACAAGCAAAAACCTAGAAAATACCAATTGTTGGTGAGGATATAGAGCAACTAGTACATGCAAACACTGCTGATGGGAGTGAAACTTAGTATTGTCACTTTGGGCAGCTGTTTGGCAGCATCTACTAATGACAAACATGTGCCTTCCCTTCCCTATGATCAAGCGATTTCACTGTTCCCCTCTCTATTTCTGTCTATGTCTATGTCTATCTCTATATCTATATGTCTCTTTGACAGAAATATCTACATATGTTCACTGAAAGATATTTCTAGATTGTTCATAGCAACTCTATGCATGGTAGCAAGAACTGGAAACTTTCCAAGTGGCCAACACCTGCAGAATGGATAAATAGATTGTGGTATATGTATACCACACAATACAATCAACAAAATGAATGAGCAATTTTCAACTACATACAATAAAGTGGATGAGTCTCACTTGCTGTCAAGCAAAAGAAATTAGACACAAAATAGAACATCTTATGATTTTATCCATAAAAAGAACGAAAACTGGCAAGCTAATCTTTCCCGTTAGACGTCAAGATAGTGGTTCTCCTTGGGAAGAGGCAAGGAAGGGGGAGGGTGAAGGGAGGATTCTGGAATGCTGGTGATGTTATTATTATTTTTAAAAATCTGGGTGCTGGTCAAAATGTGTGTTTGGTTTGTGAAAACTCATTAAATACTCATAATATGTGTACTTTTCCATCTGTAGGTTATATTTTAGCAACAAGTTAAAAGAAAAGAGGGAAACTCCATTCTTCTTCTACTTAGTACTCATCTTTTCCTCCAAATAAATATTAAACTGATATTTAAAGAGTATTGGTTTGAAGGGTGTGACAAATTATTAGCTTATCCTGAATCCCTGCATATTTCCCTCTGGCCATCGTCCCTCCCGTGCATACATGATGACCACCCTGTGTGTTATGGTGGAAATGCACAGGGGAACTGTCACCAGGGATACTGTCCCATCCTTATTAAGGCATGAAGAGCTGAACATAGCAGTTCCTTATTCTTGACATTTTTCTTCCCACAGACATTCAGCCCCTTCACGTGAAGGGGCTTTGATTCTTCCTCATCAGCTATCTGATACCGTAGAGCACTGGGCAAGAAGGAGGAATGCTTGTAATAATCATTTTGGTCGCCGTTCTGCACCATACCATGGAGTCCTCTGTTTCTTCCTCTCCTTTCCCTTGCCTCTCCACTGCCTCTTTTCCTTCTCTGCCTGACTGTGCCTTCAGTCTCCCAGAGATGCCCTGGAGAATTCCTGGGTCACTGCGATACTCAGTAGATTCTATGGCTTATTCAAGAATCAAGCAGATCTGAGTTTAAAATGTGACAATCTCTTACCGAAGAACCTGCAAAAATCATTTAGCCTCCCTCGACTTCAGTTTTCTCATTTCAAGAAAGGGAAAATAATGACATCTATCTCATCAAATCACTGGAGGACTAAATGAAATAAAATTGATGATGTCTGGGGTACAATAGATGCTTAATACATATCTGCCTCCCTGCATCCTCCTGGTTTTTGTGAGAGGTTCCTAATACTGGTTGGGGCACAGATGAGCAACAAGCTGCTGTTTTTCAATCCCAGATCATCTGAAACATTGCAGCGATGCTTTGGTTTTTTCATGAATGATTATCAGCACCTAAAGGGATTGTGTAGCATCAGGAAAAGTGATTTAGCAAAGGCAAGAAGTGATAAATTTGTGGTGGAGAAGGGGCTCCTGGAGGAAGGCCAAATGCATTACCAATACGGCCACCTGTGGATAAGGCTCTTGATGTGGCCTGAGGGTAGAAACTAGAATGGGGGACTCAACAGCATCGTTTGTTGTCAAACCAACTGGGGGATGAGGAAGGGTATTTCTTAAGGGCCATGTCCATAGACAACATTTAGCCTCACTTTATATTATTTAAATTTCTCCTTAATTCTGGATTTAATGAAAGCCCATGTGTTAAGCAGAGAGAAGAAAAAACCCAAGTTCTGACTTTACCCTTCTGAGATTTTATTCTTCTCTCTTTAATCCCACCAGAGTTCACTCCCTTGTTTCTAGATGGTAAAGAAAGGTTTTTTTTTTTTTATTAATGAAAGAATCCAGGGGTGGCATCTATCCTTTTCCATCCTCAGACTTTTCTGTTTAAGTTTTGAGAGGTTCCTATCTTGAATGGCAATTGTTGCCCTAACTCGGGACACTTTGTTTTCAAAGTGTCATGCTAATTTCAGACACACTTCTGCATTAAAGCCATTTGTGTAGCATCAGGAAATGTTAAACTGGAGATTGCTCAGCACAGGAAAAATGAAACGGAGGCTTGAGCAAGTTTCCAAGATACTAAACTGGGCTTCTAGTAGGCTTAGAGCTGTGATTTTCCTTGGTTACACCAAAAGCTCTTCCTCGAGTCCCCATGCCTCAATCAATATCCTCAAACCTGACCCAATCTCATGACTGTCCCTTAGCGGGTGAAGGAAGTGGTAAGAAGAGACCTAGGATTTGCCCCAGATACTAACACTGAATAAGAGTTTCCCAAGGGGACGAGAATGGAAGGCATTGCAGGCAGAGAAGTAACATGGGCAGAAGTGTGGTGTCTGGAATTAGGATGACCTTTCAGGAATTGTAAGTGGCCTGAAATGACTACAGTACAAAACAGGAAGGAGGCTGGAGGGGATGGAGAAGTGACTACTTTGGATGGCTTTCAATCCTGGGCTGAGGAATTCTGGATTTAACTCCACCCCCTCAAAGTTCTCCTGCAATAAAACAATGGCCTCAGCAAAGACTCTCTCATGTTCAAGTGCTGTGATATTTTACAGAGGGATGGGAGCCTCCTTTCTGCTGTCTTCCCCACAGACCCGCACAGATTCCATGATGGCAAATATGGTGATGCTACAGCCCTGCCCCAAACCCTCTGGTGTGTCTCAGATCTATAGGATTAAGTGTAATTTCCTTTGCATGGCACTCAAGGCCACGTAGGGTCAGTCCTTGCTCATTCTCCAGCTGCGTACACCATTGCTTCTGGGCGATGGGGTCCATTTGGAAAGCAGGATTATACTAGACACTGGAGCTATAAAGATGAGCAAGATACAGTGTCAGTCTAGGTGGTGGGACTGATAAGCAAATGGGCTGCGATAATTCTATGTGCGGGTGTCAGAGAAGCAGGAGGATTTAAAAGTTCAGGAGAGAGAGACAGAGAGAGAGAGAGAGAGAGAGTCACAGCCAATAGTGGAAATTTTAAACATTGCTCACAGGAAGAATGGAGAGACCTGGTCTCAAAATCTTGGCTGAGACTGGGACTAGAGTCTCAGCCCTGAGAGTTACTAGCTGGGTGCTGCTTACTCTCTTTGAGTCTCATCGTCTACTTTTCCCAATGAGGAAATGCATCCTTGCTCTGCCAGCTCCACAGAGTGATTTTTGCAGGATTTAGATGAGATATTTTGTGCCAAAAACCTTCAGGAACTATACAGCATTTGAGAAACATAAGCGTTATTGAGGGTATGACTGGCAGGCTCTGCCTCTGAGGAATTGGACCTAAGAAAGGTGGAAATCCAGTTCCACTTTTGCACGGAGTCACGTGGCTCTGGTTGGGTTCTGTCACCTCATTGTGCAGAATCACCATACAAACGAAGATATCACTGATGGCTGCATAGTTTTGGCCCTTGATGCCCAAAAATCTACTGGAATCCTCCAGGAGAGGGCCTGCAGGAATTCACTGGCAACTTGTTTTGTTTGTGGTCCCCCAAGGAGCCTCTGGATGAAGAGCTGCTGCAACATCCAGAGTTCAGTATTGATCGCGTTTATGATTTAAACACTCAGAGACCAAGGAATTGACTGCTTTGATGTGGATTGATGGTTTCCTGATGCCTTATGACAGGTACGGCCCAGGGACCTCTCCTCCAAGCCTAGAAGAATCATCCTCTGCTGTTAAACAGCTCAATCATTTCTCATTCCTGGCATCTGCCCCATCCACCAGCCCCTCTTTTCCTCCTCTCTTACCTACTGGACCTTTCCTGGGCTGCTGCCAAACATGACCCCCATGCACTGTGAGCCTCAGGCTGCTGGGCTGCCAGGGTCAGAGTCAAGGACGGAAAAGGATCAACATTTATAGGATGTCTTCTAGAGTGCCAGCATCGTCATCCTGTTACCAACTTTGCAAAGTAGATGCCATTGGTCCCACTTTACAGAAGAGCCTGCAAAGAGAAGAGGGAGGGAGAGGGTGAGAGGAAGTTGGACTGTTTCTGGGTGGGAATAAATCAAAGTGCTGGGTGTGGTGCATTGGGAGCCCCCAGGCTGTACTACAGAGGGCTCAGGATGCAATGGGCAGGAAAAAAGAATGAAGAGGAGCAGGTAGCTTTGCCCAAGGCTGATTTGGAACAAAAGCCCTGGGTGCAGACATAAGTGAGCCTGCACATGTCATCATCTGCCTCTTCTATACATATCCCTGCAAGTTGCTGTGTGGAGTTTTTTGGCGCCTTCTTTTCCAGTTTAACCTGATTTCCTTGGGGATAGCAGGGCTGGATATGTCCCTGGAGAGTCTCTAGACATGTCCTGGAAACCTCAGAAAAAGAGCTGAGTAGACCAGCTCCCGCTAAGGCAGGGAGAGGGCCCAGGGCTTTGGGTCCCTTATATGGGGCCATCTACTCTGGCCCCTTTATAGCTCTGTCATGCACTTGGCCTCTCCTGTGTGCTCTAGCAGAATTGGGTACAACTCTCTCACACTGAAGATGGTCAGAGAGCCCAAAGCTCAGAGCTCAGGAGGCTTTGTGAGCAGGGCTGGTGGGGGATGCACTCACCCTGGGGGGAAAAAGGTGGTGGAGAAGCCCCAAAGGTGCTTGCATAGGCTTTCCACGTTCTGCAAGATTCTGCAATGTGCTAAACACGAACGACACAGGCTGCCGGCTCGCCTTGCTGACTCAGGTTAAACCCATTCCACAAACACTCATTGGATACATGACCCTGGGCTAGAATGCTCAAAGGTGGCCAGGACATGGTCACAGTAACCGCAGGGCAGTGCAGAGTGGCATGGAGGCTCTGACAGAGGCCCACACAAAGGGCCGAGGGGAGCTGGTGGAGGAAGGGAAGCTGGGCACAACCATCACTCCTGTAGTGATTCAGCAGACACTGACCAAACTCTTCCCCTGCTTGGGGAGCTGAGGATACAGAGATGAAGGGCACAGATCTTGTCACTGGGGAATCACAGGACACAGGCAATTATCAAACAGTTTAAAAAATTTGACAATAAATGTATGCCCAGAGAACTCTGATGCCTAATCCCTAGGTGGAAGGGAAGGCTTCCTGGAGGAGGTGATTTCTGAATTAGCTGGATAAAGGATGCAGTCTTTTTTTTTTTTGAGACAGAGTCTTACTCTGTTACCCCGGCTAGAGTGCCGTGGCATCAGCCTCGCTCACAGCAACCTCAAACTCCTGGGCTCAGGCGATCCTTCTGCCTCAGCCTCCCAAGTAGCTGGGACTACAGGCATGCGCCACCATGCCCGGCTAATTTTTTTCTATATTTTAGTTGGCCAATTAATTTCTTTCTATTTTTTAGTAGAGATGGGGTCTCGCTCTTGCTCAGGCTGGTTTCGAACTCCTGAGCTCAAACAATCCGCCCACCTCGGCCTCCCAGAGTGCTAGGATTACAGGCGTGAGCCACCACGCCCGGCCTGGATAAAGGATGCAGTCTTGATGCATAAAGGATGAGTGACATTAGTGCTTGGTGTGTCCAGTGAGCAACAAGCAGTGGGAGCTAGTCTGTCTGTACAGGTGGGCACTCGTGTGTTGGAGATGGCAGCTGGGAGGGAGCAGGAGACAAGGCTAAGAAGTGGTCAGAACAGACCATGGGTGTATCAGATGTCTTTAGTGTTTTGAAGACCCTCAGGAGCCAGTGAAGGAGGCACTGGTGAATCGAGACCTGTGTTCTATAAGCGTGGCTCTGACTGCGGCGCGGAGGCTGGGCTGAGAGGAGACTCTCTCAGAAACGCAGGCAAGAAGTTATGAGGGCTTCGTGAGTCATGGCTTGCACTGGCCTCAGATGAAGGAATATAGGATTGCTGGTGACTCCTGGAGATGTTCACAGGTAGAGGCCTTGTGAGCTGCGGGCTGTTGCTCAGTGACATTGCAATGTAGCTGTACTGGTCATGGTTTTTAGTTATAAGCATCAGAAGCCAACCCTGGCTGGTTGAAGCAGAGAGTGTAATGGCAAGGACACTGGGTGGCTGGAAATTCAGGAGGAAGGCACACGGCTAAGCTGGAGGATAAGCAGCATGGAGCAGCGCCAGAACCACACGGGGAAAGGGGTCTGGAGAAATTTCTCTGCTTTGACCACTGAACCTTAGGCACTGCTGTTGGCACTGCTGACACCTCTGTGCCGCAAACTTGAGCCTGCAGCAGAGAGAGAGAAAAAGAGAGAGTGCACGTGCTCCACCATTCCTGTCTCTAGCTCTCGAGTCAAAGCCCGGCACGGCACACGGTTGGTGGATCCTGGTGACAGCCTGCGCCCTGGCTGCGAAGGCTGCCGGGAAAGCCAGTTTCTGCCATTTTCTGCATCTGCACCGGGAAGCAGGCATTGAAGACAAGGAAGACTCAGAAAGTGGGAACTCCCCAAATGAAAAGGGACTCCAGATATGGGATGGCCAAATAAAATGATCAATATTCACTATCGTAGCCTTAGTCGAGAATTGACAAGCTGGGGGCCGTGTCAGGGTGCTGACGGTATAATGCTCTCTCACAGGCATTGAGTGATTACTCGCTGTGCCACGTACTCTAAATGCAGTATCTCATTTAATCCTCCCGACAAATCTCCCAGGCGATTACTAATATTGTGCCCATTTTACAAAGGAGACAACTGGGTTGTAGACATGGCCTCAGCACGTACCTAGTAGGTGGCTGCGCTGAGATTCTAGCGTAGGCAGGCTATCTTCCGAGACCATGGTCACACCTCCATGAATGAACTCTAGGTATATTTCTTAAAGTTAGAGCACTGTCATCCGCTATCCCTAGGCCTCACCATTCAAATGATGTCACACTAACTGTGAACAGGAACTCCAGGAAAGTTTGAAAATCCCATCTCAAGGTATTTCTGGGAATTGCCAAGAGCAGCTGGTGTGGCTTATGAGTCAGACCAGGTTATTGGAGGCCACTGTGCTGTCACCTCCCTCTGCCAAACCCAGGCCCGCTGGGGGGGGCTTCTGGCCGTGCTGAGCAACTCCAGGGTGGGCGCTGGTGGGCGCCACCCTCCTGCATTCCCTCTTAGCCACACTGCAGATCACCCCCAACTCTCTCCCAACTCAGTCACCTGTGCTACACAGCCCTCCCCACCTGCCACAACTGCCAGCCACACCTGAGATCCTTCAGGGCCACAGCCCTCTCCTGGGAGAGGCCTTCAGGAGCAGATCTCTGCACCTCACCTGGCCATGGTGCTCTTGGCCCCAGGGACCTGACTGTGCCCTGAGAGGGGAGAAGAAGATGAGCTCCTCTTGGCTACACTCTTGCGAGAGGGGACCTGTAGCAAGGCTACTTGGGCCCTCAAGAGCCTCAGGCTTCAATGGCACAGCAAATTTAGATATTTTCACAAGCTGAATCCATTTCTGTTCCAGGGCTCACCCAGACCATCAGCTTAGCGACATCAGTACCCTGCAGACCCGGGGCCGGAAAGCAGCCGGTTGTGACATCCTCCCTCTTCCTCTCTGCCTTGCTTTCTGATAATTGGCTCAAGTCATTCTTCTCTCACCCTGGTCTCACATCCGTGAATTCATTGTGGACCGATTATCTGTAAAACGGGGAGAGTAATAATGATATCCCTCTGTCTTGATTTGGGTCTCCCTGCAAGCAGACTTGAGACCAGCGCTTGGATGCAAGCGTCTCATTAGGGAGGCGATCCCAGGAAGCAAGAGGGAAGGAGCAGGAGGGACGGGCGGGGGAGGTGGAAGACACCAACACGAGGGCGTGCTATGGGGTATTGAGGGCGTGCTATGGGGTATTGCTGCCGGCAGTGGGAGCCCGGTTACATTAGGAACTCCGAGGAGCACACAGAAGCCGCCCAGACTGTCCTGTTGAGGGAAGGAAGACAGGAGCATCTGTCCAGGGCTCCCAGCTCCCTTGGTGGATAGCTGCCGGGGGCAGGGGGATTGGGGGGCTGGGGGTTCCCTGCCTTGTCCTTCAGAGAGCTGAGCTACCTCTTGCAGCTTCAGCAAGTCCTTGCGGCAGAGAGGAGCAAGCCATGAGCATATGTCTAAGGGACATTGTCCCGAAGTCAAGGGTGGGACAAAGGTGCATGAAACAGCACCAAAAACATACACTGTACTTCCTCGCGAGGTTGTTACCACTACACAAGTTAATTTATAGGAAACACCTAGAACAGTACCCGCCCCCAGTAAGACCACACTGTGTGTATGCGCTCTTATTATTTGTGTGACTATTGCAAGGTGCCTGGCGCTTCTCCTGGCTCTGCGGATACACCCTCATGGGACTTACCTTCAGTTCACAAAATGTGCCTTATTTATGTGTCAAAACTCTAGTTATCAGTACTGTTCAAGTTCTTTTGCCAGGAGATTCTTGGCCCCCTTGTGGACCCTGGTCTGTTTGGGGATGGTCAGGCAGCGTGGACGCCCCTGCCGCCGGCCTTGCCAGTGTCTGGCTCCGTCTTTTTTCCATTCTGGAGCCTGCCCCGCCTCGCCCCGCTCTTCAGGGTCCCGAACAAAGATTTGACAACTAGGGTTTGAATCCTGGCTATGAAACAATCAGACACAAGTTGTCCATCTTCTGAATTACACCCTGCTGGCAAGAGAAAACAGCTTCAGACCAAAGTCACTTGGCTTTTTAATAATTGATGGGTAAGAGATTGCAGCGTGTGCAAAAACACACTTTCTGGATATGCCGCTGAGAGTGGTTCAGGCAGAAGAAACTGCTCTCGCAATCCCCCGGAGGCCAGCCCTGCCCTCGGCTAATCTGATGACCTAATCCCTTTCCATGGGGGAGGGCCGGAGGGAGCATTGGAGTCCAGGCACTGAAGGCACCTTTCCACTGGAGCCTTCTGGAGGCAGGTCCAGTCTAGCCAGGGCTTACTGGTCCGAGCGTGCTGACCTGCTCCCAGTGCACAGGTAAGCCCTAAATAGGAATGTCCCATCCTCCTGCCCCTACCTCTTTCCCAGACCAAGCCTTGACTGTCCTGGCCTCAAACCTGTCCCTAAGATGTGACACTTGATATGGCCCTTGAGGACTGCCTTGGTCATCTCCTTGCTGCTCACCCTGACTCCTTGGGTTCCTGCAGTTTCTGGCTTCATAGGGGAGCCCCTTCCTCTCAGCTGTATGACAACACAGCCCAGGTGGCGAGGGTCTGGGGCCTGCTCTGGCTCCACCTTGGCTCTCCCAAATGGGAACTGGTAAGGTCTCACTCAGGGTGAAAGCCAGAATTCACTTTCTTTTCAAATGTTAATATATTTCTATGAAAATACGCCTTTATAGCTCCATAATCCCCTATCCATAATCCCAAAATCCAAAAGCTCGGAAAGCCAAAAGTTGGTTGTAATCTATGAATAAGTAGCAGCAAATGACTAATTTCATTTGCCAGCGGTATCTGACCTGCACTAAGCAGAGGCTATTAATAGCCTTTATTGATCTCACTTGGTGTGAATAGGCATACATGCTGCTGCCGAAGTAGTCATGCCATTGATGATGAGATGTCTGTGGTGTGCACACCAAATCACCTTTCTAAAACGCACTCTGATTTCTGAAACACACCTGGCCCCGGCCTATATTAGGATTGTCCCAGAGAGGACTTAGGACTTTGGAGAAGTGACCATGAGTGGCCATTACTCTCCCAAGCTCAAGGATGCAGGGAACTAGGAGCAGCTGCAGCCTGAGTTGGGTATCACTAGACCCTTCAGGATAACTACAGAGTCAGGACATAAGGACAGTCACATTGACATCCCTTCCATTAAAAAGAAAAGAAAAATTTGCTCCCTGTGATCCAAACTCATTAACTCAGCATCACCCTCAATAGCTGAAACCCCTTCAGAAAGGCTGGGGTGTTTTCTAGATAGTATTTCTAAGTCTTTTCCTTTCCTTGTTCCATTTTGGCCTTCTTCCCTTTGCTTCATCCCTGAACTATCGCCCCTCCTTGTGTTTTTGTTTATAAAGAAGCAGCTTCTGCGATTTATATGACAGAAGGCTCCTTAGGTGTTTGAAGGGAAGTCTGCAGCCTGAACTACACCTGAGAGGTCATCTTGCTCTGCTTCTAGTTCTGCCTCCGCTGGGAGCGCGATTCTGGGGAAAAGAAGGAAGAAAGGAGCCCGCACTCGTGGAGGGCCACTGTGTGCCGGGCGCTTCTGCGTGGAACCGGCAGAGAGATGCTGGCAACACACTCGGTGTCTGTCCCCAAGACTTTTCTAGTCCCCTCTTGGATGACCCATGCCTGATCCAGAGTAGGGGACAGGGCTGTAGATTGACCTCAGAGGCTTCGTGTGTATTCCTCCCAGAAGGGGGCCCCGAGGTGATGGTTCTGGGAGGCGGGGGAACAGTGGTTGGGAGGTGGAGAACAGAGCTGGCAGTGACTGCAGCTTAATCCTTTGGGGAAACTCTGGAAACCGGCGCAGAACACACCTCAGAGTTCTCCCCCTGAGGTGCGGGGGAGCTGGGGTACGTGTACACCATCTCCTGAGAGTTGTGGGTGGAGGGCTGCCGGGGTGGGACAGCAATACCCGGGCACTTCCTGTCTGCTTCCTGAAGGCAAAGGTCTCGGGCACAGAGATGTGGATGCGCCGGGGCTTGAAGTTGATGGTCACATGTCATCGTAAGGTCCAAAAAATATCGGCAAGGCACTGACAGTCCAATTCAAAGGAATTTTGTCACTACTTCATCAGAAGAAGGAAAAGAACACCAGCTCTGCCGCCTCACCCCCTCATTTTGGTTGTGCTCACAAGGGCCAGAAGAGCCTGGAAGGGCAGGAATATGCACTGCGGTGGCGTCCTTTGGGCCTAGTGAGGGGCAGGGGCTGGGGGAAGGGCAGGGGTGGCTGCTGCAGAGAGTCATCTGTGGGGCTGTGGTGATGGTGCCAGTGGCAGCTGTGCCCCTGGGCATGGGAGTGGGTGTCAGCAACTGAAGTGGGCCTTGAAGGCGGTAGGGAGCGTTGGTTCTTAGCCCTTGCAGACTTGGGCCACTATCCCTGAATAGGGCTAGAGTAGTCCAGGGAAAACTGGCGGGCACAGCTGTGCACTCAGCTTGATTGTGAAGCCCTGTGACCTATCTTGGGCTGGAAGTACCACTTGGGTCCTGCTAGGTGGGTCCTGTTGGGTGGGTGGGTGATGCCGAAGTTACTGACTGGCCCAGAGCTCTTCTAGGGCAGGAGTTGTCACACTTTCTGCTGCCAGATAGTATAGGCTTTATGGGCCCTACTGTCTCAGTTGCAACTACTCAGCTCCCCTGTTGTAGCAAGAAATGGTCACAGACAGTATGTAAAGAATGCATGTGGCTGTGTTCCAACACAACTTTAGTTATGGATACTGAAATTTCAATTTTATATGATTTTCATGTGTAATTTTATTCTTTTTAAAATTTTTTTTTCAGAGACAGGGTCTCGCTCTGTTGCCCAAGCTGGAGTAGAGTGGTGTGATCATGGGTCATTGTAACCCTGCAACCTTGAACTCCTGGGCTCAAGGGATCCTCCTGCCTCAGCCTCCCAAGTAATCAGGACTACAGTCATGCCACTGTGCCCAGCTATTTAAAACAATTTTTTTTTTTTTTGCAGATATAAGGTCTTGCCGTGTTGCCCAGGCTGATCTCAAACTCCTGGCCTCAAGCAATCCTCCTGCCTTGGCTCCCAAAGTGCTGGGAATGACAGGCATGAGCCACTGCTCTGGCCACAAACTTTTATGGTTTTTTTTCAGCCAATTAAAAATGTAAAAGCTATTTTTAGCATGTGAGCCATACTAAAACAGGCTGTGGGCTCAATTTGGCCCATGGGTTGTATTTGCAGACCCTTGTTCTAGGACTTCTCTTTGACTTGGGCTCAAGGATCAAGGGCAGGTTTCCTGCTGACTCTGGACAACTTAGGGGAAGCACACCTCCTTCCAGCTCCAAGGAGAGGAGTGGCTCCTGCCCTGAGGGAAGTACTCACAGCCAGGAGACAGAGCAGCAAGTATGTGTGGACATTTAACCCAGCCCAGGGAAGGCTTGGATTCCTATTTGCCAAGCCTCTGCTCATTCGCTGCCCCCAACAGTGCCAATCTGCATCACCAGCCCCAGGCCAATCATTTTGGGGATTTTACAGGGTTTCAGAGAGCAACAAGGAGACTTTGGGGGAAATAAAGATAAAATATTTGGGTGACACTGGGTACAGTAAAAATGTAGACTTTTGGGCCACATCTATCTGGGTTTAGGTCCCAGCTCTGTTATTTATAGCCTAGTGACCTTGATCAAGGTACCTAATCTTTCTGGGCCCAGTTTCCTCATCTGTAAAGTGTGGGGGAATAACAACCTGCCTCCTAGGCTTACTTGGAGGAAAATTATGTGAAAAGATCTTGAATCAAGCTCAGCTTGGCAACTCATCTTTACTTCATGGATGGCTTTAAAAACTACTTTTAATACCAACTTCACTACATTGTGGCAGAAATGAAATGAGATTAAATTTGTAAAGGGCTCAAAGACATGATAAATGCTAAGAAAATGGTCTCTACTATTATAAATACGGCAGAGAAAAAAGGCTGGAATTTTCTCTGTCCTCTCCTTGGGATGGCGGCTCTCCAGGTGAGAAGAGGAGGCAGAATGGCACCACATACTTCTGATTGCAGGACGTTTGCATCCTTTGCCTTTCTGGAGTTCCTGAGTAGAAAACACCTTAGACAGCAATTGGGTCTGGATACCACGTTACTGAAGCCCAAATGACAAACAAGAGATTATGAGACCGACTGCAGTTATCTTTTCCCAGCCGCATGGAAGATCCTGCCATTTTCATCACACAACTATGAATGCTTTTATCTCTTTCTCCCTTCTTATGTGCTCCTGGGGCATATGTAAGCAAGCCCTGTCATTGATAACACATTCTATTAACTAGTATCTGGAAGATGGTACATCAATATAGGAGGTTTGCTTTGCACATCAGATAGAAATTTCCTTTGGGAAATGCTGAATTAGTGTAGTCTCAAGGTTGAAGTTGCCTCATACATACATTATAGATCCTGAAGTTAAGGACCACCTAGATTTTCCCCCAAATCCTTGCCTACTCCTCCAACAATGAGATAGGGTATGAGGCAACTCTGGGCCCTTAGGGGGAAAAGGAAGCTGACTTTCTGTAACGCAGGTGCAGCAGGCGACTGGAGCTAGAGAGAAGGGGTAGTGCTTGTAAAGGGCCAAGTGAACAGGCTGAGCACAGACCCCGTGGGGCCCCAGAGATGCACTCCCAGAGATGCAGAGTATTCATTCCACCCCATGTGGTCAGCCTAACCGGATCACGGTAATCCCCATTTTCCTGGCCAGAGATTGGGTAAGTAAATGGCATGATGCCCACTCTCAACCAGTGAGACGTAAGGAAAAGCCTGTGTGGGGGTGGGGCGGGGGAGGCACTGGGGAAGGTTTATGCTCTCTGGAGAAGGGCACTCAGAGAGATAGTGACTCTTCTTCCTATGCACTTTGCCCTGAGCACTTGGTCCTGATGTGTCATCCTGCTGATACCCATAGGAGAGGCCAGCATCAAAGGTGATTGAATGGCAAGAGGGAAGTTTCCTGGGTCCTTAAGGGCAGCATCAACTGGCACCTCACCTGTACCCGCTTTTGTCTCTGTCCTTGCTCATTGTTGAAGTCAGTTTGAGTCGGACCTCTCTGTGCCTTGCAGCCCAAAGCATCCTCACTGATCTAGCTGGGGCCACATCCTTGACAGAGGAGCATCCGCTGCGGTGAGAAATAAGGGAAGATGTACAATGATGGACGATGGGGGCGGGGCACTTTTAATGGGTTAGTGAAACATACCTCGTATTCTGCCTGGACCAGCCTCAAAAACTTGTGTTAATTAATTGACTTATCAGTGAGCTTGTCTTGGGCGCCTACCGCATGGGCAGCGTAGGAACAGGTCTTTCCAGGAATAAAAGAGTCATATAAAACATTGTTCTAGTCTTCAAGCATCATAAAATTTAGTTGGTGGAGACAAGACTAGAAATAAAATAAAATAAATGGTTTAGAGAAGGGCGTGATCAGCGTGTGCTGGAGTAGGTGAAAGCTTCATGGAGATGGGGAAAGCTGAGCTGGCCCTTAATCAGCAGAAAAGACAAAGTTGAGGACATGGATAGGTTAAGCAACATGCTCCAGATGACACTGCCAGAAAGTGGCAGGACTGGGGTTCAAACCCAGGAGGTTGGACTCTTTCCGACCCTGTGCATGTACCTACTATACAGGGATGCACTTACACTCCCGATGTAGATACATGAGCCTGGAATGCTGATTTATTAATTTCTTATGAGAAGTAGAACTGGCCAACATTATAAATCCAACATTTGTGAAGTTAAGTTATATGCAGAAGGCTCCCCGCAAGGGAGCCTGAAGCAGATTAACAGACAGGATGCCCCTGACACCAGGCTGGGGGCATGTGTTTCAAGGGCTTGTCTTCCTCTCCCTGGATAGATACTGGTAAGAGAATGGCCGAATCTGGAGTCTTGGGGCTCCCATTTAAATGCTCCAGGCTATTTCTAAAGTCTTTCTCCAGTCTTGGTATAGCTCAGCTGGCCAGGCTTCTAGGCATTAATTATATTCACATTTAATTCAATAGTATACTGGTAAATGTTTAACAAATGGCTCTCCAGGGGGGCAAAAAGGCCCTGATTTGTCACATGTGCCAAATCAACTTCCATGGTGTAAATATCCCACCAAGAAGGATTTCAGGCTACCAGCAGGAAGCGGTGCTCACAATGGCTCTCGCGGGCTGGTCCAGGCGGGCTCCAGGACAAGGCTGTGGTCACGTTGCGTCCTGTTTCTCAGAGACTATCCCCAGATGCCCCGATGGGAATTATGGGGTGTTCCCAGACTTCTCAGTAGAACATTTACCAAATCAGTTGCAGCCATTGTGTGTGAACTTTTTCAGTTTAATTCTTGGGAAATGGCCTTATTTCCAAATTCTTGGAAAACACTTTATTTTCACCCCCATATACCACCAACTAACACAGCTGTAAGGTGGCCAAAGAAGTGGAAGATGAATTTCCTTTTTGTGTTGCCTAAAGTGCAGAGTTCAGTGAAAAAAAAACCCACAAAACTGTAAAGAGTGAGGTTAGGGGTCTGTGCTGGCCTGAGCAATGGCACGAGTGGGAATATTTAAATGAGTGTGGAAGAATCTTCTGCAACACCACCACCCTCAGCCCCTGCCTCACTTTGCTGTCTTGCCCAATGTGAAATGACAGGAAAAAATATCTGTGTTGCCTGGTAACAGCCCTGGATGCAGGGAGACCAGTCAACACAATTCTGAATTAAGGTAACAACAATCCACAAAAAAATCCATCTTGAGGATTGATGAGAAAAACCAAAGTGTAGTTATAGTCTTACTAGCTGGTGGGGAAGTCCCATTAGCTTTGGGTATTGGATTATTTAAGACGAAATATCTGGGATATGGATGTTTTTTTCTGGGAAGAATAATCTACTCTGAGGCCGTCGAAATCAATAGGCCACTTTGAAGGCTGACTCGAGCCATTATTGGTAATGTTTAGGTTGTGTTTGTGAATCAACAATTCAGCAAAAATAGGGCCATTTAGTAGTTCCCACGGAGACCCCTACTTGTCAATTGTGCAATGAAGTCTCTCCATCCGCTTAAAAAAAAAGCCCCGGCGTCCCCCAGGGGCTGTTGTGAGCCGATGAGGAGCCCAAAAGCTGACACCAGCACAAAGGGTTCCAGATAGTTCTTCCAGGGTGGCCAACCATCCCAGTGTGCCTGAGACGGAGGAGTTTCCCAGAATGATGAACTTTTAGTGTTATAGCTGGTGAAGTCCTGGGCATAATGGGATGGTTGGTCATCCTAGATCAGGGGTCCTCACCTGGAGGTGATTTTGTCCCCCAGATAGGGTTGCTAGATGAAATAGCAGATGCTCTGTTAAGTTGGAATTTCAGTTAAACAATGAATAATTTTTTAGTGTAAGTATGTCTCAAATATTACAATGGGGCACACATAATTAAAAAAAAAAAACTATTCTCTGATTATCTAGGTTTTTTTTTTTTTTTTTTTTTTTTTTTTTTTTTTTTTTTTTTTTTATAAATCTGGCAGCCCTACCTGCAAGAGATATTTGGCAATGATTGGAAGCATTTTTGGTTGTCACAACCATAACTTGGGGGGGGGGGTGCTGTTAGCATCTAGTGGGTAGAGGCCAGGGACGCTGCTAAACTTCCTGTGATGCACCAATGTATGTAACACCCCCACAACAGAGAATGATCTGGCCTGAAATGTCAGTAGTGCAGAGGTTGAGAAAGCCTGCCCTAGATCTTAAATAAGTTGGTACCACGTAGCACCATCTTCCTTGGGAGAACACAAAAGGATTGACATGGGCTTCCCTGCTTCATGCATACAGAAGGAAAAATGTCATATACGTCCCTGACCTTTAATGCTCTCAGTCAGATGCAGTCAAACAGCCATTAGGAGCTTAAGAAGTGTGACGCTAGCAAAATGCTTTCCCCTCACCCGGCTCCCCTTCCAGGCAGGGTGTGCCATCCAACAACAGTGCAGACACAAGCCGGATCAGGGTGGTCTCTAGGACGCCCCCAATCCAGACTACTATGGTGACGTTTCCTCACACCCCTGAAGCCTGCTCTTGACTTTGAAAACAGAGCTTGAGAATGTGTTCATTGTTTTACATACACCATTCTGGCCGCACCTGGAGTTTTCCTGAAGGAAACTGTAGCAGCAGGAATTTTGTGTAATACTATAATAAGGGGACTTTGTCCTTTCAGAAATACATCCTTTCTCCTTGTTGCCAGCTCTCCCACAGCCCTGTGAAAAGTGTAGCTCAGAAGCTGCTGAGGAGTTTTTATATTTTCCCTGTCTTACTGTGTTCATATCAAGGAGCAGAAGGCAATTCTTCTGCAGTTTACACTTAGGCACGCTAGCTTGATCGAATGAACGGATCCAAGTGTCAATTCTGTGCCCATTTTCCTATTGTGTACGAAGTGGAATGTAAAAAGTGGCACCAGCTTAAAAGGAATTGTTGGATTTGACTACTCTAGGTGCCTCATATAAGGGGAATTAGTGTTTAATGGGTACGGAGTTTCAGTTCAGGAAGATGAGAAAGTTCTGGAGATGGAGGGTGGTGATGGTTGCACAACAATGTGAATGTACTTAATGCCACGGAACTGTGCACTTGAAGTGGTTAAAATGGTAGATTGTATGTTATGTTTATTTAAGCACAATTAGAAAAAGAATTGGTGGTATGATATTCATCTACACATATAGTAAGTGCTCAATAAATGCTTGCTGGTTATTTATCTAAAGTTGACCTTGGTCTAACTGTTTACATGTTTCCCCCCCATTAACTTGATAACTGCCTCGTCATTCTGGGTCCTTATCCTTAAAGTTAAGTGGACAGTGCCTCTGTTTTCTGCTCTTTGTTCTTAAGTCCAGCAGTCACTTGAGAATAGAAATATATTTTCTGTTTGGAAATTACTCTTACTCTTCCAAAGTCAGATCCTGTTATGTCTTGATTTTTTCCCCAAGTATGTACCTGACACTTGGGGACCTCGTGTCTTTTCCTGAGTGTGGGAAAGGTGTGTGTCATTCTGGTTTGAATTTTGTTTGTGCCCATCATAAGATTTCCAAATTGTTATCCACTGACAGAGAGGATGGTGCAGACAGAATCCAAAGATCCAAGTGTGCAAAGGCCCAGGCCTGGAGAAGGGGGTGTGTCACTCCACATTGCTGGGGGACAGGGAGGGCTGGGTGTCATGCTGTCACCCTTTCCCCTTGAGGCTGAACTAGCAGTCTTGCTCGCCAGGGTTTTTCCTGGACATTCTTTTGTCCTTAGGCTGATCTTCTCATTCTCTATTTCAGTGGCCTGCTTACTCTCATTTTTCCTCAACTAGACCATGCACTGGAGGCTGAGGACTGTATCTGAGTCCCATCTGATTTCCCAGTTCATAGCACAAGGCCTGGCCCCTCTAGGCATCTGTATAAGCTTATTGAACTTGCAAAATAATGAATGGGTGGTTTGGAGTTCTGGAGGCATCTTTTCACAGAAACGGTGTTGAAAGGGACTCTGTGTTCTCAGTAGGCCACTGACTGGGGATGACCTCTGAGCTCCGTGGGATTACAACAGCCTGGCCCTCAACCCTCATTAAAGAGTAGCAGTGAGGATTGGGGCCTGGATCTCAACTCCAGGCATGGACTTGATTGGGCTGGAAATAATCCCTATGGCCTGGCCTATGATCAGTTCAGGACCAGTGAGTGACCCATTTTGGGCCAATGAGACTCAAGGAGGGGGTGATTGGAGGTTCTGTGGAAGTTCTTGAAGGAGGCAGAAAGCCAGGTGGCTCCTGACACCCATTGCAAGAACAGGAGGAGATCCAGGTGTAGGACGAAGCTGGCTCTGTAGAAGGTGGAGAGGAAATTCTGAAAAAGCCTGGGTCCCTGGTGAACATGAGGGACCACTGGATGAATCCCTCGAGCCATCTGTTTCTGATTTCCATAACGTGTGCCAGTAAGATGTCTTGTTTTGGGAACCACTTTGAGCTGGGTTTTCTGTCATGTGCAGCTGAAAGCAGGACTGATCTCTGTGAAGCTAAATCGATATAAGCTTGAGGTCTCTACCCTCACATAGGCTCTTCACAAGGCCCTGGGAGTATTCCCAGGGTGCCACATATTTGTAAAATTAGCAAAAGCAATGTATTTTAACCACAATCCCTGCAAACCACCACATCTTCCCCTCTGTCACACTGCCCCCAGGGAAGGGAGAGTTGGAGTAGTCACAGGCAGTTTGAGAATCTGGCCATGGCAGAGATGAACCGGTCACTCATTCAGTTGACTGTGGAGGGATATGGCTCACAGGCACTTTGGGACTTAGCTAAGTCACGCTGGATGTTCCAGGGTAGGATGATTCCTAAGAATTCTGTTGCCAACCACACAGCTGACTCACCTGGCATTGTGTCTGGAAGGTGCAGGGCCACAGTTTGCCCCACAATGTGAGACACAGACCACAGCACCCAGCATGGAACCATATGGAGGCTGGAGGAGAAACAAGATTTGAAACATATTCTGAGGAAATTTCTTCCATTTACCAGGCATATGAAATTCATCTGTCTTCGATGCCTTGTCACAACAGAAGTTCTCCCCTGTCAGATATGACAGCGTTGACCTCCTAGTAGGACGCTATGATGATGAAGTAGATGACAAACTGGTTAATCAGCGTCTCCAACTCAAAGCATCGTTAAAGATGGGTCACTGCATAAGAAAACTTAAAAGCCCTGAAAACTTTCAGCTTGAGAGAAGTTTCCAAAATTTGACAATAGTCCTAAAAATGGACATGACCTTATCCATAACGAGTTATGACGCTATGAGGAAAAAAAACTTTAAAAAACGATCGATAATGAAAAAAAATTGATGACTCGTGTTAAAGTCCGAATTATCCATCTGTTGGCTCTAGAGAAAAATGATATTATAAAATGATTGTCATGTCATAAAGCAATCAAAGAGAACACAGGCAAAATGATTCAGAGAAAAAAGTATTTTAGAGGGACATCAGGCAGTTATTAAGTAAAGATAACATGCTATTTTTTTGGGGGGGGGTATTATTTTGTAATGTTTTTTTTGTCAGTGTTTAAAAGTTTATAATTTATTTTCATTTCTTTTCTCATCGACCTAGGTATTTGTTTTCTTACCTAATTTTGTATTGGTGATTTTGTCTTTTTTTTTTTTTTTTGTAAAAAGAGGTCTCTAGTGATAAGCCTCAGGCCTCACAGCACCTGCATTTGCTCTGACTAGAACAACCTGCCTCAGGGCACTCACGGAGCCCCTGCTGGGTTGCTCACCGGCTCTTGCACTGGTGTGAGGCCCAGTGGCAGCAAAGCCCACCTGAATGAACAGGTAGTATTAGGAAGACCGTCAGCTAGAGAAATCATGGGTGTTTTTCTAACCCACTAATGTTTTCGTAGTTACCTCAAGATGCCATTTAAATTCATTGTTACTTCAAATTGCAGTCATTATTGGATATGCTGCTAGATTTTATTTCATGTGTTAATATAGAAGCATATACATTGCTATATCACAAATGGTACTTTATAGTTTAATAGCGATTTCAATATAATTAGTTTCCTTTGTCATCTATTATTTGATTTAATTCATTTAAAAATATTACGCTGAGAAGGGGTCCGTAGGACCAGAGCGCCTTAGGGGGTCCATGGCATTGGTGAGATTAAGAACACCTGTGATAAAGGCAGTTGCAAGTACAGGGAAAGAGAGGAGTTGATGGGATAAGGAACAAAGAACTATGCATCACCTAGATGGCTAGCTTTTGGCTCTGAATGAGATTTATCAACTATGTTTTCATTCATTCAAAAAACATTTATTGAACATCTTTGTGGTGAGTTATATATACATTATGTTGCTTAATGCAATTCAATACTCCCATTTTGAGGCAGGTATTATTATTAAACCCATTTTACAGTAGGAGAAATGAAGGCTTAGAGAGCTTAAGTAACTTGCCCAGTGTCGTATGGATGCTAAGTGGGAGGGAGAGCAGGAATTTGGCTACGTGGTGATTGTGATTCTCTCCTGGTGAGGGATTGAGTGCCCTGTTAGAGGGAGCATGGGGGCATTGTCATCTAATCCAGCCTAAGAGGAAGCAGGAAGGCTACCTGGAGGAGGTGATGGTGAAGCTGAATTTTGATATTTGAGTAGGAGCTGGCAATGCCTGGGAAATTGGAGGGGTGAGACAGCTGCTCACGCAGATAACACAGCATGTAGGAGGCCTTGGGAGCAGACAGAGACAGCTACGGAGACAGAGGAAGGTCATCTTGGATTCCTCCCCCAGTTAACTCTTCACACCCCAGTGGGATGGGACTTGTTCTAGCTTCATTGTTGAGTTGAGACAGATTTCTGATTTAGGCCGCAGTCTTCTCTCTGGGCCACCTAGGGTGACTAACTATCTAGGTTTGTCTGAGACTAAAGGGTTTCCCGGGATACAGGACTTTCAGGCAAAACTGGGAAGGTCCCAGACAAATCAGGATGAGTTGGTCACCCTAGGAAGCTGGAAGGACAGCCTTTCTGGCAAACTGAAGTATCACTCTCCTCCCTTCTCAAGCCCAGGCAGGGAAGGTGGTGGCCACCGCAGCTCGTGGGTTTGTGGCGTGGGGAGGAAGTCCGAGGTGATGGCAGTTCAGCTGCTCCCCCATCCTCCCCCTTAGCTCTGTTCTTGGATCTGAAAAGAGCAACGCTCCACCCCATGGCCACGCCCTGTGTTTCCTCCAGCACGGTCTGCAGAGTCCACACACCCAAACTAAGTGTTGATTGATCGGCTGGGGGTCTTCATCCTTCGGACCGCAGCTGCTTCACCTATGAAAACCACGTTGGCACATGAGGTGTCACTGCAGGCCTCATGGAGGGCGTGGGCCAGCCACGGTATCTGTGGCTCACTTTAAGTTCTTTCACCAAAGACCAGACCAACACTTCTCAAATGACACCGTCCATAATAATCTGTGAGCTTGTGTGTGAAAATGACAATGCAGACTCGTAGGCCTGTGCTCCTAGATTCAAGTTTAGCATGTCTAGAGTGTGGGCTGAGGAACTGAACTTTACACAAGCTCTTTAGGGAATAGTGCTGTGAGTACCCCCAGACACTGGAGAAGAGAATTTTAAATGCACCTAGAAATTCTACCTTTTGGAATTTTTCCTAAAGGCAAGTGCACAAACATGAATTTAAGAGAATTATTATTCCAGCATTGTTAAAATAGAAAAATGTAGGAGAAAAATCTAGATATTCATTAAGTAAAATTTGGTATCTCTATACAATGAAATGGTAGGCAGCCATCAAAAAATGTTATTGGGGATGTCTGTTGAACTGGAAAGATGGTTAGCACATATATTTTTAAAAATATTTTTATTTTGAAATCAGTTTAGATTTATAGCAAAATTGCAGAGATGGCATAGAGAGTTCTAGTATTCCTTGTACACAAGCTTCCCTGAATATTAACATCATGTATAACCATGATTTACCAAAACTAAGACATTAGCATCTATACATTTTTATTTACTAAGCTATCAACTTTATTCAAAATTTACCAGTTTTTCACTAAGGCTCTTTCTCTGTTCTAGGATCCAATCCAGGATACCATGTTGCATTTAGTTATCATTTGTCTGTAGCGTCCTCCAGTCTGTGACAGTTTCTCAGTCTTTTCTTATTTCTCATGATCTGGACACTTTTGAAGAGGACTGATCATGTTTTGTAGGGTGTCCCTCAATTTGGGTTTGTCTGATGTTTTGTTATGATTAGACTCTAGTTATGGATTTTGGGGAAGAATACCATTGAGGCAAAGTGCCATTCTCTTTGCATCTTAGCAGGGAGTACGTGGTAGCAACAGGACTTACTGGTGATATGAATCTTGATCACTTGGTTAAGGTGGGGTTTGCCAGATTTGTCCACTATAAAGCAGCTATTTTTCTTTTTACATTTGTGAGAAGTGAGTCACTAGGTCCAGTCCACGCTGGAGAAAAGGGGAATTAAGCTCCAACCTCTGCAGCAAGGAGTATCAAAGAATTTGTGAACACACAGCATACATTTTTAAGGGTTAAAAAGCAAGTTACAAAACAGTATATATCATATGACTCCATTTTTGTAGGAAAAATATTTTTATGCCTTCATAAAATTTTACAAGAGAATAAACCACGACATTAATAACAGCTACCTCTGGGTGATGAGAGAGTGGGCGAATTTTTCCCCCTTCATTTCACTAATCTAATTTTTCTAATAAATTTTTGTTATGAATAGGTATAACTTATGTTATAAAAAGTTGAAGAAAACAAAAAGACAAAAAGCAATATTCAAGGTTTGGTCATGATTGAAGCCTGGAGGCAGAAATGGATAATCCAATCAAGAAACTGGAGTCTTGGGCTGAAACAAAATTTCCAGGGAGAAATGCAGGTGCAACATTTAACCCAAAATACAAGGGGACAGGTACAGGATGGAGGGGTGGGGAAGACCTGAGACAGCAAGCACTCTGTGGGAACAGGCCCTGGGTTTTTGGGTTTTTAAATTTTTTTCTGAAACCACAGATTCAATCTCAGCTTACAAGGTGTGTGACTGCTAACACTGTTGATGCAGAAGCTGGGTCAGTGCCCAGCTCACGTGGAGTCCTTGTAGCAAGTGTCCTGCGCACTCACAGTCCCCTTACAGCCAACAGTCTTACTGCAAGCACCTGTCTACCTGTGGCTTCTCTAGCCTCACTGCTGTACTTGGCCTGTGTCTGGGGTAGTTCAGGGTGCCAGGGAGTTAACACCTGTCTTAATCCATTTGTGTTGCTATAAAGGAAATACCTGGGCTGGGTAATTTATAAAGAAAAGAGGTTTATTTGGCTCACAGTTCTGCAGGCTGTACAGGAAGCTTGGCACCAACATCTATTTCTGGTGAGGGCCTCAGGCTGCTTCCACTCATGGCAACAGGGGAAGGGGAGCAGGTGTGTGCAGAGATCACAAGGTGAGAGAAAGCAAGCGAGGAAGAGGAGAAGATGCCAGGCTCTTCTCAACAACCAGTTCTCCTGGGAACTAAGAGTGAGAACTCACTCACTCCTGTGAGAATGGCACAAGACCATTCATGAGGGATCTACCCCCATGACCCAAACTCCTCCCACCAGCCCCCACCTCCAACACTGGGGATCAGACTTCAACACAAGACTTGGCAGGGCCAAACAAACCATATCTAAACTGTAACAACACACCTGGAGGAGCCTCAATAAATAGATAGATGGGAGTTGGGGGCCAACTGCCCAGCCTCCTCCTCAGGTGGGGCTGCCCTCCAGCATGGTCTATGTGGTCTCCCAGAATTCCTGGGGAGGCAGGAGCCCTGCTTGCCCATGGTGATAACTTCTCATTAACCCTTCTGCACTGGTTGTCTCCCTACCTACCCTACTGGTATCTCCTGGGATCACCGCACAGATAAATTCCTTGCACTGTAATCCATTGCTGGGGACCCTGGCTGAAGGCAGTCCCATTGTCTCTGGAGCTCAGGTTCAATTCTGGGCACTGTGTTCATATTATTCACAGGAAGAAACTGTCATAGACTGAGTCTTCACATCAAGTCAGAGGGCTTATGACTGGATGAATCAGAGATGTTAAACTTAAGGGAGATTTTGGAGAGATGGGCAAGGTACTTTCAAATGCCTGGAAGGTGCCTCAATAAAAGAGGTGTGTGTTCTCTCTACTCCAAAATGAGGTACCAGCACTGATATGAACCCTATACAGTAATAATGAGTGTTCCCACCAAGCTATTGGCTTCTTTAGGCAGGGACTGAATTTTACTCAACTTACCACCCTTGGTAACCAACATGGTGGTTGTCAAAAAAGCAAAGACTTGGAGGAAACATTTGTGGGTTCCTGCCTAGCATCCATTTCCCGCTTCTCCTGCCAAGTGTCCTCGTTTTCCTTTAGAGAATTTACCCCTCCCTCCCTTCAAGTCTCCCCCCCTTCAAGACAGGATGGACACTCCTACCCTAGCTCCATATTCCATCTCTCTTGCTGCAGTGATTGGTTCAGGGATGGGCACATGAACCAATTTGAGCCAATCAGAGTGAGTCGTAGGACCTGTAAGAGGAGCCAACAGCAGAGTTGCTCTTGGCTCCCCTGGAGGATGAGATAAGTGGCCTGGTCTGCAACCGCCATTTTGCCAACACCAAGGTTGACCCAGGAGCACCAGGAGAGCTTAGGGATGACTGGGACAGCAACATGGAAGGCAGAGCGGAAGAGGAGCACTACCTGATCGTTTGTGGCATTTTGGAAATCTGGGACAAGCCTTACTTGAAACCATTTTTTTTCCCCTTAGTAACACCTTTTAGCAGGTAAGTCAATTTGAGTGGGTTTTCTGTCACTTGTAGTATTATGTTATATTTGATTCTGAGCTCAACATAGGTTTGCTGATGGATAAGTTGTATAAAACTGCAGCAGATTTCAGGCAGATTTAGAGAAGAGTTTGTTAAAACTCAGAGCTCTGAAATATAGAACATAGAATATAGAAATATAGAATGCCCTCTGAGGGATACGTTTTACATTTCCAAGGGTATAAGCATAGGCTGAATCACCATTCTGTCTGGGGCGCTGAAGAAGGAATCCCTGTGGGTGGGGGATGGGTCTGTATGAACGAGGAAATGGAGCCTTTCCCACTTTCAACATTCTATCGGTGTACAAACTCAGCAAGACTCTACAGCAGACAGAAAGCTGAGAAGGGTATCTTTAAGAGGATCCACAATTTGAAGGTGATAATACAATATAAAGTTATGACTGGAGAAATGCTTTGCGGCCTAGTTACTCCCTGTTACTCTACACTCTTGGAATATTCCAGGCTTGGGGAGGAAGGGGAAGAATTCTGAGTGTGAGCCAGGAGAACGACCAGGTGGCACCAGAGTTGGGTGGCAAGAGGGCCCCATAGATCCCACGGCTGGGCGGGACCCTGTGGAGAGCAGCTGGTCACCAGGGACAAGTCCCATTTGAAGGTCTGGCTGCAGCTCAAGGGCCCAGTCACCCTTCAGCCTGCTGACGGGGTGTGCAGGGGGTCTAACAAGCATCTGCTCATACCCTGACATATATGTCAAGAGGAGGGTTTGCTCCAGGGGTTTGATGACACATTCCAGGGCATACGAAAGAGTAGGCTTCCAACAATGTTTGTCACCGATGTATTTGTTTTTCTTTCTTTTCAGCTGGTTTCCGAATTTATAAATAACTGATGGTGGAACTAGTTGGTTCTTTTTTTTTATTCTGTGGGGGTTTACCATCTTGCAGTTCTTTAGACACACATGTGTGAAGCTAAGCCTAGAGCCGAGGGCTTAGGAACTCTGGGGTCTGCCAGATCCATGTGTAATTCCTAGCTCTGCCACTGGCCTCCTGTGTGACCACAGGAAACATATTTACCTCTCTGAGCCTTACTTCTCTCATCCATAAAATGAGACTCATGACATCTACCGCACAGAGCCAATGTAAAGATAAAACACAAAAATTATGCAAAAATCTTGGCATATCCCACGTGCTCAAATGGTGAGAGGCATAAAATGCTTATGTGGGATCTTGAGGGACTCCCTGACCCTTGATTCATTTAAGCAACAATTCATTCGAAGATTAATTCCATGGTTACAGAGGGCCAAATCCCTTTTCAAATTCCCTGGGGTCTTCTGTTCCTTCAGGTACTGTATCATTCAAGGAGAAGCCAGAAAGATAGGTAGGTTGAGGCCAAACAGGAAACACATACGTGTAAAGTATGATGCGAGGGAATAGTGCAAACTGTGGCAAAGTGGAGAGCGTGGCCCTGCCGACGACAGCCGCTGCTCTTGGCTCCAGCCAGTTGCCACCAGGCAGGAATGAGGGTTGAATGATGCCAATTATTTAAGAGAAACCAGAAAGTCAGATTTTTTTTTTTCTCCTTAAATTCTCCCGAGTTTTAAATGTCTTCAAATAATTGAAAAAAAATCAAAACCTGTATAGGCCAAACAAAGTGGGTGCCAGGGCTGAATTTGGCACGTAACACTGGTTCGCCACGTTTGCTTTGAAGTCTGGAGGGCGGCCTCTGATCTGCAAATGCCAAGGCCACATGGCCTCTGGCCCTGCTCTCTGTCCCGCTGGTTTCCATCCATCCTCCTGAACTCCGGGATGCAAAGACGTTGCATGGGTCCGGCATGCCCTTCCATGTGTCGACAGCTGCTGACACACTGTGAAAACCATCAAGGGTGGGAGGGATGAGAGCAGGCAGTGAGATTAAAGTTTCTGTCTGGAACTCCCTCCTCCTCCATGCAGACATTCCGTTTCCTTGGAGGCTGAAAGTCAGCCTGCCTCTACTCAGTTCATTTCAAATAAATTTCCTAAACATCAGTGCATGTCGAGCACTGTGCTAGCCCTTGGGGATGGTCTTTGCCTGCCTACTGTGTACTTGGCACAGAGTGAGGTGTTTTAATACTTTGTCTCATGACAACCTTATGATTTAGACACTATCCTCTTCATTTTACCTGTGGAGGAAATAAAAGGCTCAACAGTGGTGTAGCCACTTGCCCACAGTCACCTAGATAGTAGGTGACAAAGTTGGGTTTCAATCCCTAGTCCTTGTTGGCTTCTTGTTCCCACTCTTTTGTAGGATGCAAACAAGCTAAGCATAAAGGCTGTGGCAATTGTGATAAGCATTGCCACGGTGCCACGAAGGACAGAAAAGGGAGGTGCCTTCCCCAGAGATCCCGTGCGTCAATGTGCTCATGGATTGCTGGGGCTCTTGTTAGACCGTGGTTCTGAGCCAGCAGGGCTGGGTGGACCTCTGGAGTCTGCTGTCCTAGGAAGGGCCCTGGGGATACCTCCTGCTGCTCTGTTTGCTGCATTTGGAGAAGCAAAGCTGTATTCCTTGATCTCAGACTGGGCCCTCCCCACCTTGAGAAGAGCTCCCTGATCAGAATGGCAACAAAGCAAGGCCGTGGCTGGTCAGTGTGAATCCACTATTCCTGGCAAAACAGTCCCCCTGCCTGGCTGCTTCCTGCGAGACCAGAAGAGTGGTACCTGTACACACAGTGCTGTTGTGATGCTGCAGGTGTAGGGCACCCACTGGTGTCTTGCCTTGATGCAGCGCAGGATAGCACCAGATTCAGGGCAAGGCAGGTGTGCCTCAGTGCCACCTGAGCAGGGCGGTTTATTGCTGGGAGTACCAAAGGGAAGCAAAGGAGGTGTGATGGAGGTTGAGGGTGCCCTACCCAGATCTCACTCACCAAGGGGGAGCCTCTCCCCAGCTGCTATGAAGGTTGGCTACAAAGCAAATTTCCCAGTCTGGATTCCACCCATAAGGGTCCCTCCCAGGGACCTCACTCCTCCTCAGTGACAGGAGCTGCCCACGTTGGAGTTTCTTCAGTGGAACCCACAGACTTTGAGCCCTGGCCTGTGGCTGCTTCATTTACAGTTGCTGATGCTCCCTGCCTGTGACACCCTGCCCTGGGTGGTGGCTTTACCCAGATACCAAACAGTGACATGAATGGTTCCCTCAAGACTCATCTGCTAATCTGCTATTCTTAGATCTCAGAGAAGAAATGTTGGGTGATTTGAAGAACAAGACATGCAGGCATTTGGGATGAGCATGTCAGAATTTGGGGGATTAAGTTCTTAGCTCCATCTTCATGAGAGGTGCATGTGAGCTGCCCTTCTGGGGCCCTAGCAGTGGGTCTTTCAAGAGAGTCAGGTTCTCATATCACTCGCTTTCTGGGCCACCCTATAAACTTGGTCTTCAGCAATTTTTGCCCTACTCTTTGGGGAAGCTGGAGGAAGGCGGCTCACTGCTTCTTAGTCAGGGCCTGTGTTGGGGAGAAAAGATCTACTCAGCTCTGTAACTCTGGGTTTGAAAAGACACAAGTCACAATGGAAATCTTTGCCGAGCACAGTCCTGTTGGAGCAATAAGCATGTGCTACTTTTTCCAATGCTCCCTAGTTACCAGAAATGTGCTCTCAGGCCTTAATGAGAACCCCGAGGGTTTATAAATTTCCCCTGGCCTAGTTGGAACTGACTCTCTGAAGACAGAAAAGGTTAAAAATGTGTTTTAAGCTTCCGGCGATTATAGCAACCTTGCAGAACCCCTGACACCAAGAGGATTTATATTGGATTTTATCTAATATTAACACGACTGAGTGCAACTGAGCATCACAGGTCTAAGGGGCACCTGATTCTCCAACAGCGCATCTTTTGGTTTGGGACTTAAAGAAGACAATATGATGCTTGGGGTCCAGGCCTTGCCAGGAAAATATAATCAGGAAATAGAAGAGCCCAAGAGGTAGAGCGTCACGCTCCTGTTTTAAACACATGTGTTGATGGCCGGCTTTACATGGAGGGAGGTCGCACACAGAACCCCATTCACAGGAGGCCCTGAAGGAGAGAGCGGGCCCTTTCTATGGGACAGAAAGAAAGGCCAGAGACTCTTGTGGTCTCCAACAGCGGTGGATCTCAAAGTGCGGTCCCAGGATCTCTTGGGAACTCATTGGAAATGCAATTTCCTGGCCCCCACACTAGAACTGCTGAATCAGAGATGCTGGGGTTGGGCCCAGCACTCTGCGCTGTTACTAAGTTCTATAAGACATGGTGGTGTCTGCTTACGTTTGAGAACCACTATTCTACATCAAGCAAACGGGACTGGATTCAGCCTTCACGTGCATTTTTATTGACCAGTATAGTGTTTGAAATTTTTTGAATTGGTTTCTAATGTTTCAAAATGAGCATTCTTTTTTCGTGAAAATCCACATTTCTAGATTTTCTTGGGAGAAGATATAGGAAGACCTAGACACAGGGGATTCTCACACTTGCTTGGCAATAATTGTGTGAAGCTGAGGATAGGCTACTGCTCTCGGAAAGGGCACAGGCCCTCCAGGGAGCAGCAGCCCTCCTTACTTATCTCGGTGGCCAGCTTCGCTCGTTTCCACCTGGAGGCATTTGAGCCACTGGCCTGTGACATGTATAATGTCTAGTGTCACCTCAAGCTGACATTCGTGCAACATGGAGTTGCTGAACACTGGGACTTCTGCTGCCCACATAACCTTCTTCTCTCACCCCACTCTCAACTCCTTCCACTTTGTGCTAAACAGAGAAAAAAGAACAGACTGAGCGTTCCCAGACTCAGTGCAACACCCGGAGCACAGACGTGTGAGTCAATTAACATCAGCGAGAAAGTGCTTTATTTGTTTAACCTTCACTCCCCTCCGATCTCACTCCTGAGAAAGTGAACTCATTATCACGTTCAGAAGGGAAGGGACTGTGCATTTCTGCTAGGCTTGGAAGGCTTTTACCTATGGTTTGGGGTCACCAGGAGTGGACAAACTCCCTTTTTGGCAGCTGGTGGCCCCTCAGCCTGGGCTTGCCTGGGGCAATTGATGGCCACTGATGATCCTCTCTGTGCCAGACTCTGGGCTGGGCTCTGAGGAAACGTACAGCTGATGGGGACCCTCCCTCTGTGTTTTCTTTTGGAAAGGGTTGGCAGGGTCAGCGAGTATAGTTCATTCTGCATCGTCAACCCCAAACACATAGTCCCAAACCTCCCCTTGCAGATGGCAGATGCTCTGCCCTCCATAAAGTAATTCCTTCAGCTCCTTGCGGTGCCCCCTTTCACAAAGGTAAATGTCCCTACACGAGGTCCATTGAGTCACTTGATTTGCAAGCAAGGTGTAGGTTCTGGGGAAGAGATGAAGATAAACGTTGGGGAGAAGGGGGGATAGCAGAGTACGTGTGTGTGGGAGGGAGGGAATACGGCAAAGGTACACTTGACCTTTCTAGACTAGCCCTGACTTGAGAGCCCAGGGCATCCTCAGTTGGGCCTGGCTCTCCAAGGGGACCCAAGGTGACTGGGTAGGAGCCAGGCAGTGCAGGACTTTCTGCTGGGCACCTGTTGCTGCTGACTGCTTTCTGGGGCCTGCTCACTAGGGGGTGTAGAGGCCAGAGATGGGAGGTAGGTCCTGGGGCCAAATGGGGCTGTGGGGGTGGGGAGTGTGTCTGGGAGGCTGAAGTAAGGCCGGGGAGGGCAAAGATGGCTAAGGGTCTTCTGTGCAAGAGGAGTGCCACTGGGGTGCCACCGTGCTGCTCCTTCCAGCTTGGCTTGCCTCTCTTGGCTGTGGGTTGTTCTAGAATGATGCCTGCCATCAGCAGGACACATTCTTCAAAAAGCATGGAAGGTGGATAGCAGGGAATAGAAATCAGGACATTTAGTTATTAAACGTAAGCCTCACTTCAACCCTGCACGGTATGGGGTTATGTTCCCAAGTGGCCCCAGTATTGGCTGAGATCAGTTGATGCTTTGCAATCTAAGCAGAGATGGCTTTACCTCGTCCCCAGCCCACTCCCTTTCCCAGGCTGTCCGTGATGCCCCAAGGCTGGGGTGCTTGTGGTCACTTCCTAGCTCCCGTTTTCACCGCCATTGCCCTCTTGCCCCCCGCAGTCCCCCGGGGCTACATTCCTCCCTCCCTCTGTGCTGACCCTACTCCTGGTCCCAGGTCCTGCCTCCCTCCTATTCTGCCCTGAACCGCTTTCTGTGTGAGTGACAAACTTTCTCACATGTCTGGGAGCAGCAGATATTAATAGTTTTTCATCACAAACAACGTAAAATGATATTAGCTATTCCTGACCTTAAAAGTCTTCACCAGAACAGTGCCCATGTCTCCTCTTCCCGTCGCAATCTCTCACCTGTATCTGCTCACCTGACTCTCTCCGATCCCTGCACGCTGCTGACACCTTTTTCATGCAGAGTATGTGAGTGATCACCTTGTCTCACCATCTCCTTACAGACCCTCCTCTGGGGTCTCGCTCTCCTTACCCAAAGTGCCTCACCACGTTGTCATTTCCTGAACAAATATGGAAAAGGGATGCTGTTGCTAGTGAAACAGCAACTTTTTAAATTCTGCTAACCATTGTATAGGTGAGGACTGTGAGGCTCTAAGAAGTTAAGCAACCAGGCTGGATGCAGTTTCTAAGTTACATGGGGTCCCTGCCCCCCAGGAAGCTGGAGATGTGGAGGGGATGGTAGGGATCTTGTCCTGCTGTTCTCACCTCAGGACACGAGGCTCATCTCCTGCCATTGATTGCTCTTCCAAAGCAAGGTCGTGGGGGGAAGGCTCTGATGCACCCGGCTTTCTATTAATTTGCTCTTTGGGGAGAACAGCCATGGGTGCTGGGAAGGGCCAAAGCGCTGCACTGTCAGCAAGTTGCATCTCTGCAGTGACAGCCAGCCCAGCACACTTTTCTCAGTTTAACACACCAGTGGGTACATTGTACCTCATAGCTCAGAATCAATAAAGTCAAGGCAATTTCCTTAACATGCCATCAATAAGAGATTATGGAAGGGGGAGGGTTTTCTTTAGAAGCTAATGCCTTACTAAAGTTCAAATGAGGCAATATATAGTAAAATAAATTCAATCTCTATTTTCACTCCTTGCAATTTTAGTGGAGACTAAATGAAATGGAACTGTGTTGATCCTAACCCGTTCAATATATCTTCACTTCCTAAGAACCAAGGTCATTTTTACCTTCATGGGAAGGGAGGTAAAATATAAAATACTCACCCATACTGAACAGAAATGCATTTGCAGGTTTTTGAAAGCCAGGTAGATGACTGATATATTATGTAATTCATTTCATGGCACAGCTGAATGTGTTTTATAGATAGTGTTTAACCTTGCCAATTCTGCTCTGAGATAATCCCCCTTCTGAGGATAAAAATCATATATTTAACATAAAAGGAAAGGTTGGGAGAAGAAAAACAGCATAATGCGTCCTGTACAACAGATAACCAGAAGTTGCTTCCACAGAAAGATGATCAGAGCAGGTTCATTGCCGCTTCGCCTTATTAGCTAATCATCATGTTAATACTAATCAGGAGCGAGGTGATAACCACTCGAGTGGCACTGTGGCAGTGCGCTGCTGAATGACAAAATGCACCCAGCGCTGCGTGGGAGGATGGCATGTGGGCGGTGGCTCGGACTGCAACAGGATGGACCCGGATGGATTTTCTGCTCTGTGCAGTGTGTGTTCTGTGGACTGTGGTCATTTACTGACCCTTTTGAGCCTTGGCTTCCGTGTTAGTGGAATAGGAGTAACAACATGCACACTAGCAGATCATCTTGGTTATCCCTTCTTCCTCCTTTCTAACAGAGCTACGTTTTGCTTAGGTTTTCCCACCCCCTACTTCCATAGAGGCATCTCCATTCATCCCAAGCAGTGCATGGAAGTCCCTGACATCTGTTATTGGTCAGGGGAAGACACGTGATCCCACTTGGTCCAATCGGATCGGAAGAGAGGCATTTTTACTTTCTCCGGGGGGGAGGGGTAGGAACAAAGAAGCACATTGTCCCAGTGGCCATTGGTGGCCATCTGGAAGTCACATGAGAAACTAGACTTGATGTGAAGGCAGACGTGAGAATGACAAAGCACTGAGGCAGGGAGGCCTTAGGTCCTCAGTAACCTCAGAGATTGTCCTGGGCCTTTAACCACCCAGCTTCTGGGCTCCTAGGTGTAGATAAATATTATCTGTTAAGATAAATGATACATTTATTTTAAAAGCCATTTCAAACTGGGATTTTCTGTTAGAGGCAGTGCAATGCATTCCGACCGATAAACTACCTGAGAGGACTGTTGCAAGGATCAAGGGGAAGAAGGTCTATGTATCGGGCTGTCCAGTGGACATTTCTGTGATCATGAAATGTTCTATGTTGCACTGTCCCGTACAGCAGCCATTAGCCACACATGACTACTGAGCACTTGAAATGTGGCGAGAGCAGCCGGAGAACTGAATTTTAAATTTCCTTTAATTTCAATTAATTTGAACTAGAAATTTAAATAGCTACATGTGGCTAGTGGCTACTGCGTTGTACAGCATAGATCGATAGAACTATCTGGCATAGTATCTGGAACCTAGAAGGAGTCAATGAATGTTGGCTTCTTTTCCTGTGTCCCCCACACCCCCCTCCACACCCTTCTGAAAACTCATTTGGTCACCAACTTCTCAACAGGTAGCAAAAAGAGCAGGAAGCAGTAATTTTGAAGGTGAAGAGAGCCAAGGGTTGGAAAGAGAACTGGATTTGAGCATCAGACCTGAATAGATGTTTTCAATAACAGTGTTGGAACTTTGTTCCTAGCCTAGTTACCCAGTGAAGCCAGGACCGTGTGTTGTCGGAGGTCCAAGAAAAAGCCACTTCTTGCCAGTGGCTGTGGGCAGATTAAGATGTTGGTCTACAGATAAGTGATGACTTAAGACTTAGCAGACACTTCCACACAATTTAACAACCTAGTGCGCATGATTAAAGTTTCCTAAGAGCCCCTGTCCTCTGAGGGCTCATATCTATGAAGCAGCCAAGCCTTAGGTGGTGCATTCTGTGCTGTGACCATTATAGCTCCCATCCTGGCAGGTAATGTCACCTCCCGGAATGGCCTTCAGCAGGAATCCTGGGCTGCAGGGTTTGGGATCCTTCACTAGGTGACTGGGAGCAATGTTCGTTTCCTACAAATCATGTTCATTGTCATTTGCTGTTACCCCTCTCCAATCCCCATCTTTATTCCTCTACCAACCCATCTTCCCCTCTGCCTCCAACTTGGCTGCCACTTGGCAGCTGTTTGATTGCCGGAAGGGAAATATTAGGGTCCTTTTAAGCTATACCGGTGAAATATGAATTTCCAGCATGCTTGGAGGAAAAATCTTACTAAATCTCCCAATCCTACCAAGACCGGAAGTATGGTGTGCCCAAAGACTAGCTCGATCCCACAGGCGTGGTAGGGGAAGTGTGCTATTGTGGGCTCCCTGAAATATAGGTATGTTGGATTCAGAATTCTCTGCATTTTGGGGGTATTTATTCTTTTAAAAAATTTTATAGAGATGTAACAAAATGAAGTACACAAAACTTAAGTGTACATCTTGATGTATTTTTTCCTGTGTGCGTGTGTATATATATATATATACATATATACATATATATGTATACACTATGTAACCCCTTCCCAGAACAAGGAATCCCAGTCCATATCTTTCTTCAAAAGTAATCACTTTTCTGATTTATTTCACTGTAGATTGGTTTTTTTCCTGTTCAAGAACTTTGCATTAACTGAATCATACAGCTTCTCTGCTCAGCATTATGTCTGTAAGGTGAATTCAGATTGTTGCACGTAGCAGGGTGTGTTCTTTTCCATTCCATTTTCCAGGATAGTATTCTACCATACTGACTATATCAGATTTTATCCATTGCACTGTTTCTGGACATCTGGACTGTTTCTAGTTTTTGGTTATTATGAATAAAGCCACTACAAACATCTTTGTACACGTGCTTTGGCAGACATAGGCATTTACTTTAATTGGGTTTGTGGCCAAGAGTGGAATTGCTGGGTTATAGCCTATGTATACTTAGCTTTAGTAGATGTTGTCAGAGTTTTCCAAAGTCACTGTACTCATTTATACCCCCATAAACAACATAGGAGAGTTCCAGTTTCTCCATAGCCTCACCCAAAGTTAGTAATGTCAGTCCTTTTAATTTTAGTTATTCTTGTGTGTTTGGCAATTCTGGTGGGAGCATATTACCAGATTTTGAAGCTCAGAGTCAGAGGTTGGCAAAATATAGCCTGTGGGACAAATCCAGGCCACTCTTTTTGTACACAAAGTTTTACTGGAACCCAACGGTGCTCATTCATTTAGGAATTGTCTATGACTACTTTTACACTTAAACAGCCAAGTTGAATACTTGCAACAGAGACCATATGGCCCACAGTGCTTAAAATAGCTGGCCATTTATAGAAGTTTGCTGCCCCTGCTTAAAATAAGTGGTTCATGGAAAAACTGTTTCAGTAATCATTGTAGACATCTTGTTGCTGTTTTCTTGGTTTTATGGGGCAGGCAACAGGGCACAGCTGCTCAACTGGTATCCTTGGCACCCTGGTGCTGGGATGGGTTACAGAATACTGGGCTGTTGATCCTTGCAGCCCTCAAGGCAGATGGGCAGGGCTTGGGGCAGTCGGAGTTCTTGGGATGGTCTTCTCTGGTTTTGAGTAACCTCGATGGTTAGTCCCAGTGTGTGGTGTAAACATGATACTTTTCTGTGTGTTCCATGACTTGCAAAAGTTTGAGAGGCCCTAAGACAGGAGTCCACACCAGCCGTCTTCATTTTCACAAGTTCTCCAACTGCTTTCTACCTGTCTCTGCTCACTGAAATCCCAAATCCAGGGTTTTTTTCTCAAGTCCTCGTTTTTCTTAATCTCCTTGTGGCATTAGACACTGTTTGCTGCTCCTTCTGCAAAACACTTGCTGGACTTGCCTGCGTAATAATTATAACACTGGTTAACATTCACTGGGTTCCTCCTATGGGATGTAAGATTTACATGTAGCATCTCAGCTGTTTATCACAACAACCAGACATAGAAGGTATCGTCACCCCAGACTTACAGTTGAGGAAATGGTTTCAGCAAGTCTCAGTTTCCAGCCAGTGAGTGGAGAAGCAGGGCTGTGCACCCGGGGTTGTGGGACTTGACTGCTGATACTCCCCAGAAGGTCAGCATTTCCTCCCACTGCGAGATACTGTTGCTTTTCCTCTGATCTTAAGGATCTTCTTTTGTTTTGGCTTTTGTTCCTTCTCCTGTCCCCTAATGCTTCTTTCTCCCAAGGCTCAGATCTTAATCTCCTCTCTTTGCTATACACTCTTTCCCTCCTTTCCCTCATTTGCTATACACTCTTTCCCTCCTTTCCCTCAAGGTCTGGCTCATGGTTTCAACTTTAACTTTGATCCTGAATGTGAATTAATATTGATTTTTCTGAGGGTGTTCTGAAGACTTTACAAGTGGTATCTCATTAAATCCTCAACATAACCCTGAAGGTCAAGGCTGCACCCACTTCACAGAGGAGGGAACTGAAGCTAAGAGGAGTTCATCGACTTGGCTGAAAGCCACTAAGTTGGAGGGCGATGAGATAGGGCACCTCTAACCCAGCTCTGGTATTATCCAAAGGCCTATGAGGATGTAGGACATCCCCATCCCCACCCCGGTTGGATTTCAGTCTGGACCCCCAACTTCTTATGGGACATGTCTGCTTATATATGTCATCAAGACCTTGAATACAACATGCCTAAAACCAAACTCATCTTTCTATCTTCCTGTTCCATGCCAGTTCTGCCACTGTTCTCTTGGGCATCTGTGTTGAAGTTTACAAGTCATCTTGGAGTCCAGATTCTCCATTCTGTACCTACAAGCTGCCACCCAACCTCACCATGCTCTGATGTCTTCTATTTATATATTCATGCTTCAAGTCTGGGTGATGCTTTTTCTGTTCCCTGACACCAAGCACAGCCATCTGGATCATGGCCCCTTTCTCTGAGACCCCAGCAATCCTTGTCTGTACCATCCCTTCTGAAATTCAGTGCAACATTACCTGCTTTCATCTGTCTACCTTTGTATCCACCTGGGCATGTACACGTCCCATCAAGGCTGGGTAGACTGTTCATTATCATCTTTCATGGTGGCCTACAAACTTGCCTGGGCCTCAGAGTCAACTACAGTCTTGTTTTTTCCCAAGTAGTTTCCTGACCAGAGTGAGTATCTGATTAAGTGAATCTGAAGTGAAGTTGAGAATTTGCACTTTTAACAAACGCCTTTGAGATTCTAACGCAGATAGCTTTGCACTTTAATCTGAGAAACACTGTTCTAGTGCAACTCTTTGTTCACAGGTGCAACCCTGCTTTCACAGGTGAGGGCACTGAGACCAGGGGGAGGAAGGTGGAGGAGAACCAGCTGGCAGCCAACCCTCATCTCCTGCTTCTCTTGCACCCTCCTTTGTGCCTCCTCTGGGATTTTCTTTGCACAGAGCAGAGGCTCAGTGATTCTTGGTAGAATGAATGAATTTGAAGGTCTTTGTCCTAATATCTCAAAGTTATTCTCTGGGTGTGAAGTGGAAAGATGCCTGTGATAGCTGCAAGAATTCTGCCTTCCAGTAGGATTACTTGGGTAGAAAGTGGTGGGGCTGAAAGGCATGCTACAGAACACCTGACCAGCACTCTTCAAAACTGCCAAGATCAATCAAAACAAGGAAAGCCTGAGAAACTGTCACAGTCAAGAGGTACCTAAGGAGACATGACAACTAATGTAATGTGGTATTCTGGATGGGATCCTGGGACAGAAAAAGGACCATTAGATAAAAACTAAGGAAAGATAAACTTTAATTAATTTTTAAAAAAGGAAGTGGTAGAGCAGGAATCTAAATACTCATGCCATCATTCCTTTAGTACACGGGAAGGTTCACAGGCATTCGGTCACAACCTCAGTGTCAACATCTCAGCTTATTCACAAAGTTGATGCTGGATGTGTTTGCAAAGGTTGACACTAGCCCATGAGTGCTTTGTCCCCTCCACTTGTTCATTTTCTGAGATGAGTGCCCATGAAGATCTGGCTGGTCTGAAAACCTGGATGATACAAGCAGGTCACCGAGAGCAAGACCTCGGCATTGAGGGCTGGAAGGATAGTGTAGTGATTTCAACAGAACCTGCTACCAAAACTAGCCCCGACAGTCATCAGCTGTGTGACCTTAGGTGTGTTATTTGTCTTTCTCATCAGTTGAATGGAGGTGACAGTACTCTCCTTGCAAAGCTATTATGAGTATTTGGTGAGTGTCAACTGGGGCACAGTAGATAATACCTGGAAGATGGTTCTTTACTTAAGGCACTCTTTGGCCGGGCATTGGGAGTTTCAGATTGGCTAAAGATGACAATTCTGGGACCTCTCAGGACTTCTTTCTCCAACTTATTTTCCAAGTTGGGCTCTATTCCATCCCTGCAGTGCTGGGGGTGAACTTCCTCCCAGAATTCCCTCACCCCTACTGCCCTGCTTGGCTGGGCAACCCCAGCCATAACTCAGACTTCTGGGTCAGTAGAAATGAAACATTTATCTGCTCTGGTCCCAGATGCCATTTTTACTGGTGTCTAAAAATAAAAATAATAGTCATTTCCTAAATGTTAACAGCATGAACCCAGGCAGCTCGAGTTGTTCCTCTGGGCACGCTGTGAGAAGCCATTCGCGCCACATCCAGATCGCAGATCTCTGACCCACCAGCCTGTCAGTGTCAGTGCGCTGCCCGGGAAGAGCACGCGGTCCAGCAGTCCAAGGAGGAAGCTTCCACCCAGCCAGCGCTCAGCTTGCTGTCTCAGAGCCTGCGACTCTCCCCTCCTTAGCCTGTCCCTTCAATAGTGGCTAAGGACACTGGGAGAAGGAGGAAAGAGGCAAGAGGCGGGGGAGTCAGGGAGGAGAGAGAGAGCCAAAGAGAGAGAGAAGACCCTGACAGCTTAAAGGTGAAAGAGGTAGTTCTGGCAGATAAGTAACAAATGTGTCTTCCTCCTGCATGAACTGTTCATGCAGCTGATTAGATTTAGCATCACCCAGAATCATTCTCCGATGTACTCCGTGCCACGCGGGGGAAGATTTACAAGTGCAATTCTCAGAGATGCTGTACTGGGAAGTTATGGCATCTCTACACAGTGCAGCCAGGGAGGCCAGGAAAGTTTCATGCAATTTAAAACACTCCATAGATCTTTCTGGACACCTTCTCGATACATCACTGTGGTCGTTGGCTAGTCCAATAGAGACAGGGAGCAGGTTCAGGATCGGCAGACCCCTGCAGGATGCGACACTTCTGGGTAGCCGTGGCCCCACTCTGGGGGTCACTAACTCAGGCAGAGATGCTGGGGCTCCTCCTTGAGTAAACTTAGTTGTGGCCCAGGGACCTGGATTCCCGAGGGCTGGTGTATGTTTTAAAAGTTTTTGATTACATATGTCTGAATACATTCTCCTTGTAAAAAGAAAATCAAAGCAACACAGTACTCTAAAGTCCTGTTCATGCATCGTCCCCAAACTTTTTCTCACTTCAAGAAGTAGCTACTGTTATCATTTGGGTGGGCTTTTCCTAGAAGCTTTCAATCCATACCTATCCACTTATATGAATGCATAGAAAAGTAACGATTTGTTTGTGTGTGTGAGGTTTATTTCTTCCCTCCCTCCCTCCCTTCCTTCTTTCCTGTATTTTCCTTTTTCTCTTTCTCTACCTTTAAGAAAGATTTATTCATGTAGGTATTTGTTTATTTACACAGTGTATGCATGTCCTGTAATTTGCTACTTTCATTCATCAATGGGTGTGCCAGTTGGGGTCCTCTGGGAGGCAAACACTGAGAGCCTGGGAGTATAAGAGGTTAATTGGGGTGATGCTTGTGAAAGATAAAGATAAAGGGGGAGGGACCGAGGTGGACAGAGGGATCACAGGCCTGACAGTCTCCGCCAGCCCAATGGGAGCTCAGAGTTACCACTGCCCTTTGGAGGAGTGCCTTGCTGGGCAGAAATAGCCAGGCGTTAATATCCCAGCCATGCTCAATCACTGGCTAGGAGACTCCCAAGAAGAGCAGGGACCCAACTCAAATGCTACAGTGAGCCTCGAAAGCTCTGCAGGTGCAAACTGTCAGCTCACTGCGCTCCTTGCGGCTGAGCAGCAAGTGCTTTCTCGAAGGGAGATCTGGGTGGCACAGCTCCATGGCTGCCTCTTGGATCTTGGAATCTCTTCATGTGAGGTATGTGTATTTTTTGTTCAAGGGTGTTTTCCTGAATGGGGTTATTACGATTGACTTAGCCATTCCCCTCCTGATGGACACTTAGGTTGTTTCCCTCTTTGCTATCAGGAACAGTGTGGTAATCACCATCCTCGAAGAGCACCCTGTGTCTTCCTTCCACAGCAGGTGCTGATAAGGGCTTCTCTGGAGGTAAACACGGCGTGGAGGAATTTATGGCTTAAAGGTGCCCACTATGAATTCGTAGATTCCAGGCAAATGGCCCTCTCAATGGGCTATGTACAATCACCTTTTCTCCTGCAGGATGGGGGAGTCTGCATTTCCCATACTCCTAACAGGTCTGGGTTTGATGAGGGATTTCTGCCTTTGAGGTCAGCCTCTCTGTGTTGGGCCTCTGATCCTGTTTGTCCAGGCTTTGGCTCTGGACACCTGTTGCTGCGTCCTCAGAAGATTCCTTCACCTCACCCCTTGTCCTGTGTTTGCCTGGCTGGGCCCTCGGCCAGCTGAAATGGCAAATGTAGGGTTTATGATTGCAAGCTCTGCAAACAACTATGGACATTCACTCACAGCTCCCCCAGTTACTATGATACTGGACAAGTTATTTAACCTGTCTTTGCACCTCAGTTTCCCCATGTGGATGATGAGGATAATCACAGTACATACTTCACAAGGTAGAGTTAGTACATGTAGAGTGCTTAGCACCCTGCCTTGTACATAGGAAAGCCAACGCAATACATTTTAGCTATTGTTATTAGCTGAACACCTGGCTTGCACCTTGGCATCTTGCCAATCATAAAGCCAGTTTTTCAGTATCGATACTCATTTCCCAAGTGTCTTGCTCTTCTGAGTAGACTCCTCTAAATCTAGACCAGCTTCAGTTTTGGTTTAGGAAATGTGATCACCCCGATGTTTCTCCGAGGCTTGGCTCCTTTCAGTGTCTCCTGGTGTCAGCCTTCCTGCTCGACACCCTGCACACCTTTCCAGCCTTCTGGATATAGCCCCTGCTCTGTCCTGGAGCCTGACACAGTTGGATAAACACATATGATTCTCAGCCTTTTTTTCAAATCTTTGTTTGTGTTGACTATACTGATTATAAAATACAGGAAAACCCTAATTATTCAAATCTTGACTCTATAACTTGTGAAACTTAGTTTTCTCACCTGTAAAATGGGATTGGTAATATGACCTACCTTATAGAGGATTAAGGGAGATAATGTGCAAAAAACTTAGAGCTGTGCTCAGCAAATGGTACTAATGCTATTATCTCCCCAGAAACTGACCACTCTTTAATGCTATTCACTTACGCCTCCTGGTTAACTGAAAATTTAGCGTTTCTAGGCTTACTACAGTCAGATGAGACTTGTATTTAGTTGAGTTAGGTGTACGATAACAGGGCCTGGTGTACAGAGATGGGGCAATTCTAACTGGGGACAGAATTGGCAAAAGCAAAGGTTCTTGGAAAGTCCTATTTCGATTAACAACAGCAGACTCAACTTTCCTGTCTGCTCAAGTGAAACATCTTCGTTGAGATGCTGATGTAGGCATAAGTGTCCTGTTCTCCATGCTGCAGGGTCACCTCACTGCAGGGAAATGTGAAAGTGTCCCCTTGTAAAGGCACAAGGAACTACCCAGCTACCATTCACCATCATCTTCAGGATCGTGGGTCTAGCACTGTTAAGATCAATTAAAAAAAAAGAAGAAGAAGAAATAGAACGTCTCCTCCCAAGAAGTTGTGATTTTTATGTGAAACTTCTCAAGTTTATGATGTTGACAACTAATTCACGTGAATTTTGCCAGCCAGCCAAGCCTGTCTATAACTTACTGCATCACCTGAGAGCTGATGGAGTCTTTCTCTCTAAAGCACACAATAACTTCCCAGGTTGATGGCACATTTAAGTGACAGTTATGGGACACTATGGAATTTCAGTGGCCTACCTTAAACACTTCCTTCTTTGTGCTCCCTGGTTTTATTTCTCCTGGGGTCCTGCTGGACTTCTTTAATTATGTCCTCCCTTCCCTTCCCCCTTTTCCACAAGGGCAAGTGATCAAGTGGGCTGCCTGGCACATAATAGTCGTTAAATAATTGCAAAGTTAGGAATCTAGGGGCTTCTTTCCCCCCGGTTAGTCTTTCAGTTTGTGTCTTTCATCCTGGAAATGAAATTAAAGCTATTTTTCAGCAACCTGTTTAACCAGATGGAGAGCAAGTCTTCTCTGGGACCACAAATCTCCCTTCGGTCCTCCTCGCTATATCTGAGGGTAGCATTTTTCATCTCCAAGGGTTTTATTTACAAGTTGCACAAGCTCCCTTCTTTCTGGCTCTGTCCTTTGTCTGTGTCTGGGCACCATCTCATTGTCACACACTGAAAAATGAAGCATGTTTTGTGCATACTTTCACAGAATTCTGTTGAGGGCTCAGGGTCTCCAGCTTGGTGGGTCTCCTGGGGTTTGGGGACAGGAGGGAGGGTGCCCATCAGGGCCAGGACTGGTGCTGTCCTATAGCAGGGTGACGATTTCACCAGGGACAACCACCTGTAATTGCCGCCTTGACCGACTGCCTGCCCTACACTTGGAGGGGGCAAAGAGCTGTTGTAGGGTAGCGTTCAAACTTCTTTTCAGCAGGGGAAGCCTTTCTTCACAAGACGTTGTGTATGGAAGGTTAGTATGTGAAAGAAAGGAAGCAGGAGCTGCTCTCCTTGGAGAGCCTGGAGTCCTCAGCCTCTCCTTGGCCTCCTCCCAACTGGAGTGGCCCCCTGGATATTCCTCCGACTCTGAGATTCTACAGAAGAAATGGATGTTCAAGTCCAAACTATTTCTGCTGATCGTCCCTTCACTTTTCCCAGACTAGCTTTAGTAACTGGAGTGGAGATTGTGCTCTGTCCAGACACACTCGGATCTCTTTATCACACCCGAGTGTCTCTCCCTGGCTTTGGGGATTGCTGCTTCTGATAGCAGAGGACTGCCCTCTCGCTCCTGCGGCCCATCTGCTTGTGAGGAGCCGCGAGTGCTGGGGAGTTTACAGCCCCAGGGATGACTAATGGCCAATGCCTGGCTGGGAAAGGATTAGGAGAGCCCGGCTCCCTTCACTGAGCCTCCCTTCCCCATGCAATTGTCAGGCGTACCCTACACTGCAGAGCGGCCCCGAGGGATCAGGCTGAGGCTGCCTTCTGAGGGCCTTTGCCTAAGATCACAGTCTTGCTTCATGTTATCCCCTGCTCTGTCCTGCTCCCTTCTCTCCTGTACTACTCTCACCTGTGAGCATGGCCTTAATAAATCACCCGCATCCAAATCCTGTCTCGGGTTCCTCCCAGTCCTGCCTGTCTGTCCCAGGCTCCGTGCTTTCTCTTCTTTTTCCCTCCTTTCCTTGGCTGTTCTTCAGTCAGTGTTTGCAGGTA